>LZPO01035922.1:0-15563 GCA_001675575.1 Neotoma lepida | reverse complement strand
AAAAAAAATAATGGGCAAGCATAACATGTTTTCTCTGGAAGAAGGTTACTGTTTACTTTTTTTCTGTGTTCAGATATTTACTTCATTTTTCTTTTCTGCAACATCTCACTTACTAAAAGAAATGTATTAAAATGTCTGAACATAATAAATGATTTATTGATTTTCTGTGCAGTTCTAAGATCCAGCCTTGTATAATTACAGTAGTCTGGATATATTACTGACTTTGCTCTTTGCCTCTCCTTGACTTTGCACCCTTTTTTAAAAAACAGTGCTTTCCCATTGTTGCCAGTCTTTATCTTCTCTCTTTAATGGAATTTGCTTAAACATGACATGAACTTGAAGGAAACTTAGACATTCTTGCTTGTTTCTTAGCATCCGCTGATTATCATGACTTCATGTCCTGGCTAGACTTTTCCAGAAATCTCAGCCAAGACCATCCGGACTAGCATGCAATTAGCAAATGGAGAGTTATATGAGTAATATAATTTGATAACAGAAAAAATACATAGGAAATCAAGCTATGAACATCTCATTTGTAAGCTCATAAGAAAACATTCTCCTGAAGAAATGGCTTTGGTCTTATGCATGTGTGCATTCTGGGCAACACTTTATTGCCATAAAGAAATGACAAGTGATTTTAGGCTTTTAGAGGTACATACAGACACATTTCACTGTGTGACCACAAATTGACAACATTTCATCATATTACATATCCTCCAAGATGGACAAACCATTTCCCCCTGTCTTTTAGGTTGATTTTTACTTGCTAAAATCTGTTTTATCTTTGCATATTGAACAGATATTTTTCCTTGTTTTATGTGGCTCTTTCACAAAGTTGAGTATTGTTTTCACAGTCAATAAATTTCTCATAATTTATATTGCCTAGTGTTCCTTGTAATATAGACAAGACTACAGATAACATAGGGAACTAAAAATAAATTGGGGCATGCAGTTTGAATAAGAATGATCCCCCCATGGACATATATTTGAATAGTTCACTTGNTTCAACTGTTTGAGGTTGAGTTAGATGTGGCCCTGTTGAAGGTGGTGTGTCACTGTGGGTATGCTGTGATGTTTCAAAAGCCCATGCCAGGCCTAAATTCTATCTNTCTGCCTTGAACTTACAGTTCAGATATTAAGTTCTCAGCTACTATCTCAGATCCATGCTTGCTGGCCTCCTCCTGTGTTCCTCCCATGATCATGAACACACCCTCTGAAAGAGCAGGCAAACTCCCAATTATATGACTTCTTTTATAAGTCGTCTTGGTCATGGTGGCTCTACACATCAGTAGAAAATTAACTAAGAGAGATCTGGTGAGATGACTTAGCATGTAAACACATTTGCCAAGCAAGCCAAGCAAACTGAGTTGATTTTCATAACTGCACTAAAGGAGAAACGAGAGATATAACTATAAAAAGTCATCTTGTCACCTCCACAGAACTGTCTTGACATGTACAATCCCTTTCTCTTATACCATGTATACACAAAATAATAAAATAAAAATTAAATAAAAGTAATTTGCTGGCCTATTTTTAAATGTGGCTTAATCCTGTGTCTTATTGCACAAAAAGATTTGCACAAAATCTTTGAGCCAACTTTCTCATGATTGGAATGGTTAATTTTAAATCAGGTTGCCTGTACTAAATAATATATAGATGGCTTGTAAAACACTATTTTTGCATAAATCTGTGAGGATATTTTAATTAAAAAATGGCATTCAGTGGAATTCTCAACAACTTGAATAACTGTATCATGCCACCCTCACCTTAAGTCTCAGGGACCCATTCAGAAGAGAGGTTAGAAAGATTATAAGAGCCAGAGGTTGGATAGGACTAGAGCAAAACAGTGTCTTCTGTACATGATGGGACTTCTGGACTGATGAATTCACAGCAATTGTGATTGGCTGCACAAGAATTGCACAAGATCAAAGATGTCAACATTCTAACATGGAAGTTGGGAAGGTTTATAAGCCTCCCGCCTTAATGGATGAGCTATGGAGAACTGATGACGTCTAGAGAGGAACAATCAGTTTTAATTTAAGAGTATGGCCTGGCACAGCCACATCTGATGGAAATGACAGAAGTCATAAAACCAGTACAGTTGCTTGACAAAGATCCAGTAAAGCTGAGCTTCATGATGGCTGTTGTGCCACCTTTGGTTTTCATCTCCACCTGTTGCATACTTGAGGGACTTTTAATATTTGTACAATTTGGGGATATTGGATGGATAGAAAATTTTGTATGAATCATTTATGCCTTCTCCCTGAAGTATTGCTTCTAAGCTTCCCCAGGAAATTCCTGAACATACTACCACTTCTGCTTTTATTTTATTTTTATTTTTTTTGTATCTAGTTGAAGGTCTTCCTTATGCCTTGGAAGTTGTGACATACAAAGAATCCAGAGCTCTCTTTATGGGTCTATGAAACATTCTCGAAACATCTGTCCCTGTACTTATGCAGGAACAAGATATTCAAAACAAAGTAAACTCAAAAAGGTCAAGATTCGGTGGGCTAGAGGAGTTGGCCAACATTCAAATTGCAAGCTTCTTCCCACTATACATTCATGCAATTATGTGGCAAATATAGCAACAAAGTTAGATTAGCTGAAGTTACCTCAGCCCTACACAGAGACTTATATTGATGAGCAAGTATGAAATAAAAATATGATAAAAGAACAAGATGTCTAAACCTCCATTTCTTAGAAAAGTTAGCACATGCAGAGCCACTGGGGTGTCATATGACCAAAGAACAACAGAATGCCAGAATTAGACAAATAGACAAATTTTATAAATATATAAACATTGTATTATGCTAGAATTTAAATAAAAACCGCAACAGCTTTGGCCTGAGGACTTTTCTTGGACACTCTGACCACTAAGAGTTAATAATACACTGCTTCAAACATGGCAATATGCCTGTTTGGCTTGAAGATTTTGTTTTATCTAATGTCCTTATAGCCATAAAAGCTACTAGCCTGAGAACAGGCTGGCATATGCCTCTAGATTCTTAAAAAAAAACTGGGTTATGGGGTTAATGAGCAAAAGTGATAACTTTATTTATCAATGATGTCAAAAATTGAGGGAAAATGATTGGAAATGATAACTGTATTCTGTCATAGTTTATTAATGATAACTAAAATATGAGCAAGAGGAAATGAAACATGTCCAAAAATGAAAATTATATGATCGATGTTTTGGAACATCATAAATGTATCCCTACTTACTAAATTCTGTATAAATAAGGAAGCACTCTGACTGCTAGTCAGTCAGGCTGCAAGATTATCATCCCCTCCATGGCCTGGCTCACCTCCATCCCTGCCAACTCCTCGCATCCTCTGCAGGAATCTTTCCACTGCTGGGGGTGGCTCCTGGCAATGGCCTCTGCTATGTAGTGCACATTCCAGCAGATGGTCCTGTACCTGTAAATATATGGGTAGCATGAACTGGACTTGATGGCTTCATGAAAAAAAATAAATGAGGGGCATCTCTTTTGGAGGTGGTGTGTAGTTGAGAGTTGGACCTGAAGGAATTAGAGAGCAAGATGAGAGGGAATCCATTCAAAATATGTTTGAAATTATCAAATAATGAAAACATTATATTAAAATGACAATATAAAACTTATGGTCAGACACTAAACATTGGCTGAGAGCCCAAATTAAGCAAAGCAATAAAGGAAAGATGAATTTACTCTCTCTGATAGGTGTTGTAAGCTTCTTGTCCTGTTCTTGGACATTGGAAATCTAGACAGGTTAAGCCAGCAATGCTGGCAGAATGACTGGCTGAAGTCCTTACAGTGTAAAATCTGCAATAGTATAGTCTAGAGCTGTCAGGCTCAGTAGCTTCAGCCAAACATTACATCATTAGTTTTCCTGATTCTTAGGCAGACGGACTGCACTGGGCAACCTCTCATTCTTGCAAATGCTCCTATCTTAATTTCCAGGATCATATGAATCAAATTNCGCAACAAGTTCTCCATCATAGCTATCTCTCTGTATCCTATAATTTCTCGTTTTTATAAGAATCCTAGCAATTAGGTAGAGTACCATTAACTGCCCTCTCTATTAAATTTAGCATTATATTGAAGACTGAATATGTAGAAAGAAATTCCAGTCAGGCCTAGGAAGATAGTTCAGAGGAAGAATCTCTTGTCATGCTAGCTAGATCACCTGAATTCAATACCCACACTGCACAGTGCCCACAAATATAAGGAAAGAGATAAATCTACAGAGTAGTGCTTTAACTAATACATGCATGCCATCATATGCACACTGCACATATCTGCCCACTAATAATAATAATACTGATAATAAATGAACATTACAAAAAAGAAATTGCACCAAAATTTTACAAAATATGTGATAAAAGAACTTTTAACATCTACCTCCACAATGTTCTGTCCCATTAGATTGTCTTGGATATTAACATTTTCTTCCATGTCTGATGCTCATCTAAGCATCGAGACATGAGAAAAATTAGCCACAACTGTGGCAATCTTGCCACCACCAAATATACATTGAAGAATTCAACTCATAAAGGTTAAAACCAAGAAACTGGAGCTTTGAAAGGTACATATGTGATGCCACTATTTGTTGCTAACTCTAGCCTAGGATTCAAGAGTTAACCTGAAGCATCTCATCTGTCCACAGCATTAGGAGCATTGTCAACACATCAGGTACTAGCATGGGGTGCAAAGATCTAGACACAGGCCAGAAATGAAGATATATGAATAAGTTGATCAACAATAAACCAATGCATACTTCAAATAAAAATTAGTACAAAGTCCATGATGAACATAATACTGAATCTTAAATTTTAAATTAAGACGACTTGACCTGACTATGTTCACAACTGAATGTTCAATGTTCTCTCATTTTTCCTGCCAGATTATCATTAGATCCTTGTGGTTGGTAAGGTGTTCTCTCTCTCT
The DNA here is from genome assembly GCA_001675575.1 of Neotoma lepida. Taxonomy (NCBI): domain Eukaryota; kingdom Metazoa; phylum Chordata; class Mammalia; order Rodentia; family Cricetidae; genus Neotoma; species Neotoma lepida. The sequence goes on along the minus strand of LZPO01035922.1, from coordinate 10,638 downwards.
CTCTCTCTCTCTCTCTCTGTGTGTGTGTGTGTGTGTGTGTGTGTGTGCGTGCGTGTGTGTGTGTTTGTAATGGGGGTCAGAGGACAACTTGTGTATGTGATGACTGTCCTACCATATGGCTTCCAGTGATTGAACCTGGGTCTTTGGACTTTGAAACAAGTACTTTTAACCAATGGCTCATTTTTTTGGACATCAAACATCTGTTCAAAGTCCAAGTTCATGCAATAGTTTAGATCTTTTCTCATTTGTTGAGTACCAAGCTGTTCTCATGAGAAAAGAAAATATTTACTTTCATATAATCAGAGTACAAAATCTGACTTCTGAATTTGGAAAAAANTATTATTCTTGAAAATTTGTTTCAAAATCTTATTGTTCTGAAAAGTATTTTCCACAATAATAGCTTGATTTCAATTTCAATTTGAAAGCTCCTCTCATAGTCTAGCAACTTTCATCTGTTCTTGCTGATTTCTGATAGCTGACTTAAGATTTACCAATGCTGGGATTTTTTTACTGGTGTGGTTACTTCTGTCTGTAATCTAAGCTGAAATTTGGCCTCAATGTAATAGTTGAAGAAGCATCCAGGACCTTATGGGGAAGTGTCTTTTAAGAGTGATTAATGCATCTCTCACTAATGGGACTGAAGAAAGAAGTTTTATAGAGTATTTTCCCCACACCCGTGATTTCATGGCCAATAACAAGCCTGCTTGCCTTTCTGCTTCTCTACCTATGACATGATGCAGGAAAATATTGCCACCAGAAATAAAAGAGAGGCTACAGGTGTGTTCGTGGACATCCAAGACTCAGAAACTGAGAGTCAATTAAATTTCTTTTTCTTACAGACTCTCCAGCCTCAAGCATTTTTTACACTCATAGACCATTTAACAATGTCCTTCAAAAATCCATTTTTAATTTAATCTTACCTTACTTTTTTGCATTTTTATAAAGATCAATTATTCATTCCAAAGTGATATTTAGAATGTTTATTTGACAACATAATTAGTATTTAAAGAATTGCTTTCACTGATGAAGTCAAATTTTATATGTTATAGCAATTGTAGAAAATGTGAAAAATGTGTGACATGTTGGAAAAGTAGATTACCTGATTTTGATGCAACCTGCTTAGGTCTTTTTTTTTTCCTTCAAAGTTCATGTTTATTTTTTAGTTATGTAAATAAAAGTGTGAGGGTTGCAGTCATGAGTAGTGTACATATCAGTGAAGGAAGCAAGAAACAATCATCAGTTCTCCTAGAACTGAAGTCAGATGTGAGCTGTTTGTGTGAGTGCTGGGACCCTAACACCAGTCCTCTGCAAGAGCAAAATGAGCTCTTAACCACTGAGCCATCTCTCCAATTCNCTAGTCACTGCTTTTCACTTTAAAGTCTCTTATTTTTTAGTTATCTGAGAAAATACATGTATTTACATAGCTTTAGCACAACTTTTTTCACTTGTTACCAGACTGAACATAACAATGTTTCAGTACAAATGCATAGAATATATAAAATTTTATGTATCTTAATTATTGTGTGATTTTACCACTTTCTTTCCCTCTTTTTTTTCCCCACAGAATAATCTCTGCATCTAAGTTATTTTCTGTTGTAGGAATCTAGCAGAGCCACTGTATCAAGGGTAAACATTAGAACAGAATAGTTACTTTTCACTGTATCTATGGTAAACATCAGAATGAATAGTTTTCTAGAAATACTTTGACCTTGAAAAAATCTTGGTGGAAATTAGTGATGGTTTTGTGTGATTTATAGAGCCATTTCTCTGAATCAGCTTTACATCCTTTGCATGACTTATTCACGAGATGCTTTGGCACACCTGGAGCTCTTGAATTATTGGGTAGTGCAAACAGTACACAGTACAAACAAAAGTGGCAGGTGTGTGATGTGTTCCTTCAGGAAACCTTATAGATTAAACCAGGGACTTTGGTATGAGGAATTTAGTTGCCCAAAAAACAACTTTGTATACCCATCAATAAATACATCTTTGAGGGGCTGTTCAAGGTTAAGTCCATCAAAAGCTGGACCTTCCTGCTGCCACACAAGCCTCAGACAATTCATCTTGGAGTGACCTCTTTCTTTGAACAACTCAGGAAACACAGAACATTCACCAATTTTCTCTATTAAACCATTTTCAATCTATATCAAAACATGACTTAGTAAAACCTATATTTTAATTCTCTACCAAGAAACAGAAATAAAACAAAACTTCTGCTGATATTACATATTAAATATTCCAATTCTCTTCACCTTTTATAAAAACAATATATGTAGCCAATGATACATTAAACATATCTCTCCATTTATCAATGTCGAGTTATTGGCGGAGTACATATAGATAATCTGATGTTTCCCAAGGGTATCTGAAAGCTACTGAAACCAGCAAGAAACAATTAGAGTTGAATGTGAAGAATTTACTCAAAAGTTCAATTTTCAGGGCTGGGTTGATATCTCAATGGGTTAAAGCGCCTTCTTACAAGCATGAGGATTTGATTTCTTGTATGGAGTGCCAGATGTGGTCATGTGGACTCACAACTCCAGAACTATGGGGGGCAGAGACATGACCAGATCATTGGGACCAGCTGGTTGCTACCACGTTTCAGGTTCAGTAAAAGGCCGCATCCAAATGTGGTAAGTCAGAGTGAAGAGCAGGACACTTTCTATCCTTCTCTGCCTCCACACATGTATGTGAAACTGCCTTAAATACTTACAAAGTTTAAAAAAAAGGAAGAAGAAAAACAGTAAAAGGTAAGAAAAGACAATTTAATTTTGATATTATTTGTAATCTTAATATGATTTTACTTAAGGATTTGTATTCTAACCAAAGACATTCTAGAGTATTTCTGTTGAATTATATAAATATATCCATGTCACTATATCGTATTATACCACTGAAAAGAAAATTCTACAATAGATTATGGAACAGCATGTTAGTCACAGAGCAGTGAAAGTGAAATATGCTAAAAAGATTGAAATACATTGCTTTGTGACCCATTCTTACATTTTATCTCTGGATATTTTAAAATATTAAGTAACGCTAAATGAGAAGTAGTAGTTTAAATAGTCTATTTTTATATAGAATCAATTTCAATGAATGTAAATTTATTGGCATTATGTTAACAGGAAAGTTGGACTTTGTTAGAACACAATTTTTAAAAAATGTTTAATTTTTGTATTTTTGTGAATTAGTTCATAAAATATTATTATAGTATGGAAAATAATTTTAAATCCTGAATTTACAAAAATTGGATCATGATAATTTATAAAAATGTGTCCTAATTAGTATATATGTCATGTTCTTTAAAATCACATAAAGAATTATCAATATGAGATATTTTTCTATATATAAAATAAATGTCTTGATCCCAGAAAACACAGATACAAATTAATTTTTATAATTACTAAATAACATGTAGACTTATGTGAACAATTTTATTCGAGATATGTAAGTCTTTATTGTCAAATACATTTAAAATAATACTCATGTTTTGTTCTAACATAGCTCATCCTGTCTCCTAATTTGTAATGTGAAGTTGGGTTTTAACATACACAAAACTGTTTTCTTGAAAAGATACACATAACATGGAATATTGAATTTATTGAATGACAATTGATGTTTTCATGTGAAAGGCAATATTCATAGGACAAGGATAATAGCTGGTTTATTTGAAAGTTAATATATGGATAACAAAAAATATTGTTCTTCCCTGCTGGATAGTTTGTACCACCAATGGGCTAAATTCTTGCAAAACTATTGAATATTTTTGTGATTTTTTTCCTTCCTATCCTAGTGATCATCAGTGCTTTTTTTGTGTGAAATAATTGTGCTTTTATGTATAGTGTAATTTGTACATGAGTGTACATTTCAAAACAGTAAGACTTTCTATAATTATATTTCAAACCTACAAAAGAGGGGAAAGAATGGTTGTAAAGAGTCAGAGGGGATGAAGGACACTAGGAGAACATGACCCGCAAGGTTCATAGGGAATGAAGCAGCAAGCATGGGGCACACAGGGGTCTGCACCAGGTCCTCTGTGTATTTGTTATGGTTGTAAGCTTGGTATTTTGTGGGACTCCTAATCATGGCAGCAGGTTTGTTTCTGACTCTTTTGCCTGCTCTTGGAACTCTTTTCTTCCTATTCAGTTGCCTTGGCCAGCCTTGATATGAGGGTTTTTGCTTCAGCTTACTGTATCTTATTTTGTCACATTGGGTTGATGCCTCCTGGAGACCTGNTCTTTTCTTAAAGGAAATGGAGGGGGTGTAGATCTGGGGGAAAGGGGGGAAGTGGGGGACCTGGGAGGAGTGGAAGGAGGGGGACCAGTGCTCAAGATATATTGTAAGAGAGAAGTATCTATTTTCAAAAATAAATAAATACATTAGCTCTCCTTATTTAAGTTGACAATATCATATTCTTGTGTAATGTAATAGAATTAGATTCATGCACCAGTATTTTCCCTTGTCCCTATCTCTCTTCTCTTCTTTTTATCATTCTCTTCCAACTAGCCCGAATCCCACTTTCATGTCTTTTTTGTGTGTAATCCACTGAGTTTAATGAGAGCAGCTGGAATAAGCATCCATGGGGAGTTTTACTGGAGTTAGGACCACATAGCATTGGTTATAGCATTGGAGAAAATGTCTTCCACTCTCCCAGCAGCTCATTAACTGCCAACAACTTTTCAAGGAGTAGTGCCTCATGTGCTCTTCTTATCCATGATGAAATGCTGAGAATGTTCTAATAGCAAAGAAGTTAACTGCAATAATTTTCTCAATTGAAAAGATGATGAATTAATATGGAATAATATTTGATACATTTTGAATAAATATATTGGTGTCTATACATACATATTTGATATAAATATACATCATATATATATGTTTATTAGTTGATGTACACTATAGGACATTGAGAAATATTGACTTTTTTCAGATTTCACAGTCTGTGGAGTTCTTAGTTCAGAAATAAGGAAAAAATACATATAATTAAGAGTTCCACAGAGAGAGAATATTTGAGTTTCTAGGTAAAAGATAGCAAAGGTAGAACAAGGAGACTAGGCAGGTGGCTGATTACCATCTGAGCTTACACTTTTCCACTGGACACTTGCACTTAGGGTCATCCCTCTTGGTTTTACCTGCAAGGGCAGGTCATTATTGTTGTTATTGTTTTCCTACTAAGAATTGTTTTATACACATTTCTATTCATGTAACCTCAGTAGCAACTCTCTTCTTCAGTTTTTCTCTAGCAAATTATTTTCAGTTTTTTTTTTATTTTATTAAAGCCGCCATGATAAGCCAATTTGTAATGTTAATTTCAACCAAGATTTTTTAAAAAAGTATTTTTTCCTGAGCCTTGTACTGTGCATTTTTAAAATACTAGTTTCTTTCTGTCCAGTGCTTGGGGACAGCCCACTTTCTAGCTCAGGTGTTATACCTCTCTGCTCTTAGAGAAATAACCCCTAGGTACCATTTCCATTTCAGCGGAGATAATGATGCCATGAAACAGCTCTCAAGTGCACCTGAAGCCATGACATTGCAAGGAAGTTTATATTTTAAGGCAAAGAAGTTACATTCCATTAGGTGTTAGTGTCTAATAAATATGCGGAGCACTGAGAGACTTCCAGGAAAGACAGGGAGTTGGTTCATGTTTCCAAAATTGTTTGACAGACATTAAATGTAGTATAAATCACAATAAAATAGACATGAAAACTTCATCTACAGTAAAACTAGACAAGTTCCCCTCATCATCCCACACATTCTGAAATATCAACCAGATTCAATGAAATTTAGATGAAGCTGAGAGATGCTATCGGGTACTAATACTTGATTTTCTGGCATAGCTGGGACAGTAAGATTGTGAAACTATATATAAGGTTTTTTAAGCACAGCAATAATTCTTATCCTGAAGGTATGAGAGCTGAAGGCAGGAATAGAATGTCAAGAGCATAAGAAACGAGCTATTTGGAAAGNAGCACTGCAAGGAGGCCTGAGGTAGATTTCTGCCACTGACAGCAGTGTTTCTGAGATTTTAGTGTNTATAAGAATTACCGGAAAAGCTTGTTAAACACATGTTATTGGATCCTGCTGGCAGAATTTATGATTTGGAAGGTTGTTGAGTAGTGCTCTGACAATTTGCTTCCCTGCAATATTCCCAGGTAATGCCTAAAGTGTTTGTCTTTGACTACAATTGATGATGGAAATTACATTTTTGAATGCTGTTAGTTTTACCTTTGACCTAACTCTACAAAATGAAGGGCATTAGATGGTAGGTAAAGCATGTTCTTATTCTGGTACCTGGGCGATTTCATATGAGAATAACTGAGAAATACATCCTAGAAAGCCACACTGGTTTACAATGTCTAACTCAGCTGTTAAGCAATAATAACTTTAAATCACATTGGCTTGAATAGCCTAAATTTCCTTGCCTAGATGTTCATTCTTAGTGAGTTCTAAGTACAGTGGTTTATGAAAACAAGTATATGTGTCAAAACAAACCCGATGATGTTTATTCTAAATAGATAAAATAAATAATCAAAGTGATTCAAAATTAATGTAATACCATAGAAACAATTTCTATACTCAGTATCATACACACAAATTTTATACTTCTAGAGAAATAGTGAAGGGAATTTGTAAGAGAAAGTATATCAGGAACTGTTAGGTGCTGTTTATGCTGCCTCTTCAATCTGGAGATAGGGAAGATTCCACTTCATCAAACATCAGATGGCTTATTTCAAATATCCTTCATGGCCCTTTTATTAGGTTTGGGAATATGCCCTTCACTCTGTAACAGGAAGACAAGAGAACAACAAAGTAGCCCAAGAGTAAAAACATTGTATGACAGGTAGCTGAAACTAATTTATGAAAGAAACAGAGAGAGACATCAATCCACTTAGGAATTCACAGTTGGAACTCTGGCTGACTTTTTCAGTTTGCCCTGTCAGTTTCTCCAGGATGACTGTAAGTACCAGATTTGATGATACCAACGTACAGCTATTTATCCGTTGATTTCCAGCGTCAGTCAAGGGGATATTGTGCTCCACCTTGGCATCCGGGTCAGGAACTCTCGCTGGTTCCTCAGCTGAGCTATCCCTATGGTGTTCGGATGTTTGTAAGCTGGTTTGATGATGTAAAGGAAACAAAACAAAACAAAATGAAAGTCCATTACAACACTGAAATACAGTAAATTTTATTCCAAATTCTGGACATCATTTATAAATAAGGAAATACTGTAAGGGTAAATTACGTCAGTACCTTATATAGTTTGAGAATGATTTTCACAATAGCCAGCCCATTTAAGTAAGTATTGTCACATTATGAAGGAGACACAGTGGATTTATTTTTCAAATTTATTTCATTCCTAATTTTCTTTTCTTTCCATTGTCTTTCTGTTTCAACCTAAGTCTTGTATGATAGAATTTGTAGCAGAAACAAGTTAGATTAGAAATAAAGTTAATTTTGTCTATAGATATGTTTTACCCCTAAACATTACAGATTATTGCCAATGTCTCAAGTTGGCTGCTGGTGCTGGATGGTAAGATATTATTGTTGAAGATACCAGTTATTTTAGTCATAGAACATGAAGAAATCAAGTTGGTACTGGACTGGATGGTTCTCACCTTCTGTCAATCTTTCCCAATGCTGAAAAGTACTAATCATGCTTCCAGAGGAGAAAAGTAATCCTTAATTTCACCCAGCTATAAACTTGGTGACCTACAATACTGTTAGGCTTCACAAGGAACAGTCTTTGGTGCAACAGTGACATAAATGTCAAGGGTGTAACCAATAATCTCCAATTGGATTTAAGCCTGCTCCAAAAGATGAAACCCATGACTTGAACCATTATCATACCAAGAACTTGTACTTAGAAAGATCATAGACCCTAAGACTGAACCCACCATTTTGGTACATGCACAGTGTTAAACCAATTCCTAATGGCCTACCTTGATGTCCATATCCATAGAATAAGGCATCTCTCAGACCTCATCGGAAAAGCTTTGCAGTAGATGGTTTTCAACACAAATATTCGTAATTGTCCAAGTAGCAGAAAATAAGAGACTGAAGAATTTTCAACTACGAGTGAAACATACATTGCAAATCCTCCTACAAATGTTCAGGGATCATTACAAAAGAGTGGGCAGAAAGATTGTAAGAGCCAGAGGTGGAATATAATTATAAGGAAATATGATCATCAGAACACAGCAGGACAGCTACACATATGAACTTACAGAAGTTGTGACAACATGTACAAGACCTGTGTAAGCCTAAATTTGACCAAACACCATCATGAAGAGGGGGCATGAGTATGAAGTTCTACCCTTTGACAANAAACCATTGGTAATTAGTAGCTTCCAGGATAGGAAGGAGCAGTTTTTTTTTCCAAGTTTATAGATTCTGACGAGTTGCCCATGCTCCAGGGAAGTCCATGGAGCCAAGGATGTGTTAAGGACACAGGAATCAAAGTGTATGATGCCTTCTTTCTATTTTGCTGTTTCTTTTTAAACACAGCATACATATACACAACCCAACTTGTATGTCATATGACAGTTTCTACCTGCCCATGTGGTGCATGGTTTGGGAAACTTTGGGTGCAATGTTTCATGAGTAACATAAGATAAGATTATTCCTTTTTCATCTTCATTTAATGATAGAGTGATGAACAGAAAGTATTCTAAAAAAATCCAATATTCTAAAAAATATTTTTAATATTTAATATGCAAGGAAAATAATACATGTATGACCATCTAGAAGTCAATTTCAAGGACTTCTAATGAGAAAAACCTCTGTAAGTTATCATGAGTCATAAAGGAATCAAAGAAGTCACCCTTTCTACATCAAGCTCTTTGCCACTGAGAAAATATTTCAACTTTGTTCTTCCTTCTTGTGACACACAGATAAGGGTATCAAAACTGCTATCATCTTCAAAGTCTTGTTGTAAACATGAAATATTTTTTTGTTGATTCTGCTCTTTGATAAAAGCAATGGTATTGTTAATTTTACTAAGAGTAAGGTATATTCAAACAATTCCATGTTTATAACATTTTTTTATCCATCTTAAAACATGAGAAGAGAGAGGCAGAAGCATCATAAAAAGTGAAGGTTAAGAAACAGAAAATTTATGCAAGTGCTTTGACATTCTACTTTGAAATAGTACTATAGCAGAAATCTGTAGCTGTTAGGGATTCCTCCGGGATACCCTGTTTCTTTTCAACCAGCTTCTTCCCGGTTCACCTAATTGGGATATTATCAGTAGGAGTAATTTTCTCTACATGTTTATGATGCTCACAGTGTACATTGCAATGAATAATGATTTTTCCTAAGTGAATTGAAGCAGAGCCAAAAACCCAAGCACAGCATTTCCCACCGCTCATCAAGTGGAGAAGGTACCAACCCTGAAAGACAGAAACAATTGCATTTGACCCTGATAACTGAATGGGTTGCATGAACCCCAACCTTTCTCTTTAAAACAAAAATAACAAAAATGTGCTTCAGAGGAGATAAATGACTCCAGAGAGGAAGCAAAAGACAAGCTCTTCCATACACTCTAAAATGTTAGTTGTAAGAGGGAGAGATTCTTATCCTCATAACTCCCTGAGGAGGAAAGGCACTGCAGAGCTGAGAAGATAGGCACATCACAAATTCAGGGAACATTTTCATTTCAGCTAGCATCTGCCAGCAGACAGTAAAGCTGGGGGTAACCATCTCACAGTGTGGATACCTTTCTCTCCTGTAAGGCTGATGAGAAAACTTTATAGCTCCTGGCACAATTGTTCATGTTTCATCTCTAACAATGCATGAATGTGAAATTGTATAAGAGGCTTAAAGACAAAACATTTTAACTCTATTGGAAGAAAATTTATTTTTTACAATTCTGTTTTTTCTTTTGTTTTGGTTTGGTTTTTGATGCAACTCNTTTCTATGAATACATACTTTCAAAATGTGTAGAATATTTTGAGATTCTGAAATGTATTATTAATCCATATGTAGGCTATTTATGTGTGTCCTAGTGCTTTCAAAGAGGAAAATAGAGAAGGTTAAGAAGCAATAGTGACAATAAAGATGTTACTGAGCTGTCAAGGACTTGATGGACAAGTATTGCTTAGAGACAAATGTAATTGCTTGTTTCAACCTGTGGGTGTAGAAGGAGGTCATAGACATTTTAGATTTATGCTTACATCAAGGCTGTTCCTGAAGCACAGAAGATCCTTCTTCCTCACATGTACTTAGTATGCTTGTCCCATAAAATAAAGTGGGTCTTTCATCCTATTAATCACTTATTTAAATTTAGTATATAGAACTGCATTGAAACAATGTATCATGTGGGAAGTAATGGATTAACATTCTAAATATTGACAACAAATAATGACTAATATAAGTGCTAATAATTTATATTAATTCAATAATTAATATATTCACAATGAAGACAATTACAGTATAACATAAATATTCAATAAGAAGAGCAAACTGGGAAATGATTAAAGATAGGGTTTCCTACAACTTGGAACTGGGAGTACACAGGGTATTCTCAAAATAGCATCACCTAACACGCTTATACTATCACAGGGCTAGTTACTGTCAAAATCTATTACTACTCTAATTTAGTATTGAAGCACTTTCAAGTAACTCCCTCTAACTTCAAAA
>LZPO01035921.1:15829-28811 GCA_001675575.1 Neotoma lepida | reverse complement strand
CAGGGAGTAGCTGCCCGGGGATTTTTCAGCATTTTCACTGGAGAACAAAGAGTTCTTTACAAAGGGAGGGGGGGCTTAATGTCTGATATATGTTTTTCTATTTTTATTAGTTTTTTGCCTGAAAAAGAAAGAGACAGGAACAGAACATTACTCTATAAACACACAAAGACATTCAAAAGAACCCAGTTATCTTTCTCTCTGTCACCCTGCATACACCCATGAAATTAAAAGGAATGGCTAATGAAGTTGGCTGTGTTGCTCTTTTCTGCTCTTCCAATCTTTCTAAATTCAACTGTTCCTCTGCTCACTCTGCTGTTCTTTCCTACTCACGGTAAAAGTTACTCAGGAGGCATCCTCTCTTAGCATGTCTCTACTGTTTTTGTGTCCCTGAAATCTTGTAGGAGAAAGAGCAAGAGTCCATCAAATAATCAATTTAGTGACAAGAACATCCTCTACTTTTGCCACTTGGGTAAAAAGTTAATTATGGAATTTGAGCTCCCAAAATACCAATGGGGTACATCAGTTCATTTGATCTCACAAGTTTTTGCATCCATCTGCCTAAAAGGCATCACTTGTGTCACTTGTCAGTTAAAAGAAGAGGTAGTAAGGGGGTAGATATTTATCTTTTCTATTTTGTTTCTGTGACATAAATGACCAAATCCCCAGAGACATTACTTGTCCGGTCTATGATATATTAGTTCAAGAAAAATAAAGCCTAGACAGAGGTTNTTCAACAATTTTGATTGCCACACAGCTTTGTATTTTGTTTGATGTTTTGCCTATGCGTGTGTATTTCCACTGTGAATTTGTGTTTGTAGCAAACATTCCAGAATTCTTATCATTTTCAAATTAATGCTCTAACAAAAGGAAAGAAAAATCAGGATGTAAACTGCTTATGCAAAGTGTAGTAAACAGTTTTATCTTTTAATACATGCTGTACATTTATATTTTGATACGAATATCCTTGAATTATAATCCCTAGNAAATGCTTTCTTTCTGAAAGTTCTGCTCTTAATGCATTTATGTTTTGATTGTTGTTTNGTAATCTTTTGAAGGGACATAATGGACACTAAGCTGAGCAAAGGGTAAATAGCCACAAGCACCACAAAAACCGAAAATACAGCTTAGCTGAGCACCTAACTGCACATAACTGTGGCTCAGAGGAAGCAACTACTACAGCTGTTCACAACTCAGAAACTCTCTCCTTCTTTCTTCCTCCCATTTATGGAAAAATAGCATCTATTCATTATCCCTGCGAGTGGAAACTCTAAGAAATACTACAGACATATACATTTTCCCATATTTATGAAATGGGTGTCTCTCTGTGTTTCTTAAGGGCACAGTGTTTATGGGGCAGAGGGCAACGCCTCACTAGTCAGCCCTCTGGGAGGTCCGAGTGCCTTGTGTTTGAAGTAACTTGATAACAAGGAGTCTTTTTGGGACCCCTTCTATGTGTATGCTCCTTCAGTAATGACCCTCAAATTAAACCTGGCACTGGGTGGCCGAGCTAGCACTTGACCTCACGGAGAGATACTAGAAGTAGGGGAAGTTTGGGCAAATCCAAAATTTCTAGGGTAAATCACTTGTTACAGTTACATGTTTTCTTGAGGAAAATTATTGAATTACACTCAGATGTCTATATTTTTGTAGAATTTTTAATGCTTTTAATAGTGCTTAAAGAGTAAATGATCCTAAAATGAAAGTCAGCCATCAAAAATAAAAGAAACTAAGTCTTTAAAAAGTTTTAGATTGAAAGCAAGAGGTTTGAGAATTTTTTCCTCCCCTCCACCCCCATCCAGAGACTTGGTTTCTTTTTTTCTTTTTTTTCCTTTTCTTTTTTTTTCCTCCTGAACCCTCTTGTTACTGCAGCTGTTATACCTGCATATTTCGGGTTGTGTGAGTCTCTCTTCTCCCCACCCTTCCCCTCTCCCTCTCTGGGTTTTGATGTGACCAGAGTGTTTTCTCAGAGGGACAGAGAGACTAGAAGAGGCTGTTGCTGAGAAGCAGCGGTGGCTCCCCTTGACCCAAGGCAGGCAGCTCCCATCAGCTAGCTGTGCCGGCAGAGTACAGTGNAAGGTGATAGCTGTCACTCTGGGATTCTTCATAGATCTGACCTGAGAGTAACACATTCACAGTCCAGGAGAAAGGGGAAAAAATAGAGGAGAAGGAAAGAAAAGCTCTTTGAGCTGGAATACACTGGCCCTTTCTTCCTGGAGGCAATCCGCTCTGGTTCTTGGCGACGTGTCCTGCACTATCAGATATCATATGACTTTTTATTTAGATTTCCTTTTGGAGAATGGCCTGTTAGGACTCTGTTTGTTTTCTTTTATTTCATCTCCTTCTCCCTTCACCCCCTAGTTGGTGTATGTGTGTCAGAGTGTGTGCATGCATGCATATGTGTGTGCAATTTTTATCTTTGTTTTTGTTCTGTTGATCTGATGCTTTATTTAAGGACAAAGCTTTAATTATTTCAGTATAGTGGTTTAATCACTTGCCAAAAAGAAACCTCATTCTGGGCTTTTTTGGGGGGTCTGTTTTTAAACACATTCATTAACACAGGAGGCTGCAGCTCCTAAATGGCTGCTGGTCAGACCTTGGCCCACTCCCTCACCTTCAGGTTCCCCTCCTCCTCAGCAGCATGCACAGCAGTGTGAGTTAGGAAACACCTGTGCGGAGTTGAGAGGGAAATAAAAGTAGAGGCGACTTCTTCAAATCTGCACCTAGTTTCACTTTAATAAACTTTTTTTCAATCCTTGATTTTTTTCTTCCCGGCACTCTCTGTTGAGCTTGCAAACATCAGAGATAGTTAAGGATATGTCTGTGGAGCTTTTGTGAGGCCAGCTGAGCACCACTGGAAAGTGGAGCGAGTTGCAATCCATTCAGAGACTTAAGAATTGAGTAAGAGGTTTAAATAAGGTCTTTGAGATCTGTGGGCTGTTCGTTCAGGGTTTGGTGAGAGATGGTAAATGGGATATTTAGGGTATGCAAGACAGAGAAGGAGAAATTCCCAAACAGGAAAGAGGCAGGCATTCCTGTTGCAATTAGTACTTTTAAAACCTTAACTCAATCAAATTTTTATTTTGTGTATCTCAAAATTTAACTGACCAATGTGTGATCAGCTACCTCTTTGCACGATAGCTATGAAAAAACAGTTATATTGACAATTATTGCTGGATTTACCCTAAAATTTGATGTTTTTCTTTTTTAGTTTTGAGGAGTTTAGATTTTAGTTAGTTAAAAAAGGCGTAACTTCTCTCGATATGCATAAGGTTGTCTATATATTATTCTTGCCATACAGAACATACTAGATCCTGATTGTGTGTGGATGTGTTTGTGTTAACAACACACAAGACTGCCTTAAAGGTTCAGGTGATCGCTACATGCTTTAGACCTGTAGTTTTTAGTCTCTTGTTACTTGCTCTGAAATTATTTTTCATGAACCTTTACTGTGCAGTGTCTTTTCCTAACCAACGGTGCATTTTGTTCAAACTTGAAGAGAAATTTATTCCACTCTTTTAAGAGTACCCAAAAGGGAAGGGAGAACTATTCTCCTTCGGCTCAAAAAAATTTTTTTAGAAACCTTTTTCCCCCAACGGAAAACTCCAAAACAGCTCTGTCTCAGAACGTTAAACTTGGCATGGATAAGAAATGTGAGTTTTGCTTTGTTTGAGGAAATTTGTTTTTGAGACAACAATGTTATAAATATTTTTAAATTGCCTGCTGAGCATGCGCTGTCTCTGACTTTATTCATAGTTTTAAATGCACACCAAGTGCAGTCTTCTGGATGGCCACAGGTAAGGCTGTCGATTTGTGTGATCCCTCTCTGAGGCACCTTCAGTGAGTCTACTCAGTTTTCCAGAAGGGAAAGGGGCAAGAGCTGAGTTCAGACCTGGATTCCCTTCTAACTATCATAGAGAAAAAGTGAATTGCCCACTAAGGCTTGCACACTGTACTTAGGGTAAGTACTATTCAACTTTTCTTTCCTATACGAGTTGCCTGCTTTAACTTACTGGCTTATTACTAGTAGAGTAAATGGACAAAAAAATTAACTCAATGAGGAATTTGACTGAAACTGAAGATTTGCAGATTTTTAGGGGCATCTATTGTGCATAAATTTAGGGATACTCGAATTTGCCAGTAAAATGCTGGAAGCTCAGTGCTTACAAAGCAAAGATGTGCTAGTCTGAACATGTCTGATCTCATCTGGAATTGAAAGCTAAATCTAGGTGGGCCTGTAATAATACCAGAAAAGGAACACATGTATCTTTGTGCAAGCTTTTTCCCCTTAAGCCAGCCTTGCAAAGGCAAATGACAAAAGCAGTGGGTTCTGCTCTCACTGACTTGGCCCTCCACCTTCCTTCTGCAGACAGGCCCAGGTGTTCTGGGTGGCTGCTTGTTGTCATTGCTGCTCCAGTGCAGTCTTTGCTGTCACTGAGGGTAACACTTCCCATTTCCAGAAAGCTGGATCTCCATAACTCGGTTTGATGGTGCCTCATGTAGTCCTCTCTCTCAGGTCTGCAATGTTCCTCTCAAGCTTGCAATTCTGATGGATTCTTGCTAGGATGTAGCTCTTCATTAGCTGTTTGTTATAGTTATGGTGGAGGTTTTTTCATTTGGGGGGCTTTTATAACTATCCAAACAAGTTTCCTTCTAAGATGAAATTTCTCTTACTTATTTGTAACTCAGAACTGAAAGGATTTTTTAAAAAATCTAGTTAGCCATTTGGGTTTTGTTGTTATTCTTTTATATTTGTATTTTTGTTTTATGAATTTTAAATATTCTAATAAATGCAAATAATTAATTTTTTTTAACAAAATACATTTTGATATGCAATGCTTTTCTAATTCAGTTTTCTTTATGTGGTTTAAGATCAAACCCAAAAAATCAGTGTGCTAAAAAGAAATATTAAGAAGCCTATAAGTAGCCTACTGATAATTTCAATACCCAATTTGAAATAATTCAGCTTTATATTTCATTTGCCGTATTACCTTTCATTGCCAAACAGCATTACTTTATGCAGGGGTGTGTGTGTGTGTGTGTGTGTGCAGATATATGTAAACACATATGCATGCATACTTGCATATACAGCAAAAGATAAACAAAGCCACTTAACATTTATATTAATTTTATTTTTACATAAAAGAAAAAAATTAGTGAACTTGTGTTATTTTATCATTTTTCTGTAATTTAAAAATCCAATAAACTGTTGCTTCTGATTATTATCCACGTATGCTTCTAAACATCTGTTTATTTTCTTATAAGTTACCTTAGTTTCTATTTCATAGGTCTTGCACACTCCTGCATTTTATGAGGATGTATTAATACTGAAATTTATTCAAATGCCACTTGCTTTATTCCATATCTGTTAGTGTGTTAACAAGTGGTTTTTTTATTTTTATTTTTTTCTTTTATTCTTTTCTAATCTAGACAGACTATATGTTTCTAAATGTCACTAGCATTCTGAGAAAGAAACTTTTAAACCTGTAATCTCCTAGAAAGCTTTTAAACAAATAGGANGTACCATCTTTACCTTGTATCTCGTGGGTCCATTTGTCCAGGCTGTACCATCAGCAACCCTGAAAAATACGGCAATAATAAGTAAGACATGATAATTTTTCTAATCATAGAACTAGGAACTACCAAAGAAAATTGTGGCATATGTATGGAAATGCCAAGACCTTTTCCAATAAAATCAGCTGTTTTATGCTTTTTTTTTCCTGTTTGAATTTTTTTGTGACTTTTTTGGCTTGCTGAAGCATTTCCCTATAATCGGAGGAAGCCATAGCACATTCCCAAATGCCACAGCAACACTGCAGCCAGAGAGAGCCCAGAGAGCTGGTCCTGGGGGCTGTAGCCTTTCTCAGAAATCATACAAGTTAGGAAGAGTAAGGAAGCTACTGGTTTTTTTGTTTGTTTGTTGTTTTTTTGTTTTTGTTTTTGTTTTTTTTTTCATTTTCCTAGTTTATCCAACCTGTTAGGGACAAAGTTTTTCTTCGTGCTTATTTCTTTCACCTAGCTAATGACTTTCTATTGCTTCCAAGAGATGGTTCATATAGCAAAGCATCCTGTTTTCATTTTATATTGAAACGTGGAAAGCTTTGAAAACTGGGAAGGACAAAGGAAAGGGGGCTTAGGGCATCTGGGAAATATCCAAAAGAGCATTAGGCTCACAACTAGTTGTTTAGATGGTCGTGTCTGTAACTTGCCTGTTCTCTCCAGGGCTTATAAGTGTTAAAGTAATGAAGGGGATAACTATAGGGTGCACACTGTGATCTAACTGATTCAGTAGATGGAGCTCTTCCCCTTAAGTCTGGTTTTAAATTAATGTCCCATTGCAGTTTGTGGGACTCTCTGTTTAAGGTGTGTCATGATACACACATAAAATCAGAGCCTGTGGAGCTAGAGGAAGAGATTTCCTGGCACTTTTTAAAGACATGAAGCAGTTGTTCAGAAACACAAAACTGCAGGGGAACAGTAAGGATAGGGTGAGAAGTGAGGTTTACCTATCTCAATTTCTCCCTGTGGTTCTAAATACTCCTAAGTGTGAAGTTAAAGCCTAACAGTTTTCATAGAGGGCCTNTAAACCTAGAAAAATATATAGCATGTGCAGTGTTTGGCTGTGTTCGTGACAAGCCTTTCAAGCTATGGGAACTGTACAGCTCCCCTTTCATTTGACTCCGCAAAGGAATCTTAATGCTGTAATGCAATTGTTTCATCTAGTTAGTCTAGAGAATCTGGCTGAAATGCAACAAATTCTGAATCGTGACAGCATCGTGGATGGCAAGGCAGACCTGTAAAGTGCCTTTATAGGAGCAAAAATACGACTGAAAATAGATCTCTAGTGTCAGTTTTAATATAGAAAGAAATACTTGCTTATTTCTTCTTAAATTAATCAAAATGAGTAATTGCCACAGCATTCTTTTCAGTTTGTATTATCTTCAGTACCAATAATAAGTTTGATCATTACCCTTCAATAGTACCAGGAGGGAAAATATATGTATGCAAGATGTAATAAGTTCTCTTTCTTGGTCTGTCTTCTCACAGACTGGAGGTGTTATTGAATATCTCTTGTTAAATCTTGATAAGATCATTTGGCCAAAATAGAACTGGCATTGGCCTTACTACCAGAAGAAGTAGCATTTTTAAAGGACTTGGGTTTCCTTTGCACACCACGTGTCTCAGTTTGATACACTCCAGCAAAACAGAGAGGATGAGACAAAATTCTTCCTAAGCAGCCGCCGTAGGCCAAACACTGAAACAGTGCCAACCCCGACCAATCAGGCGGGCTTCTCAGAAGATGCATTCTTTGCTGAGCACTTCTAGGGAGAGAAGAGGGAGGAAGCCCTTGAAACTGAATTCAGATGAATGAGTCTTCACTAGTTTCAGCAAAGTCCATACTAGTGAATTCAGTAACCGCTTCTGTAAAGTGGAACATCCGAGCTTCCTGGGCCAGCTGAGGCTCCCTGACTGTTGTTCTCCCACATCTTTTGAATAAAAGTATCTTTCGGAATTGAAACAAGTGAAAAACTTCTCACAGAGAGCAAAGAGTAAAATTAATGGAAACTCAAAATCAATTCCAAACCCATTTCTGGCATGATGAGAATAACATTTGTGCTGTGTTTAAAGCAGTTTAACACAAGAAAATGATAAAGGGATCAATGTACTTAAAGCCAAAAATAACCAGGAGAGAACAACCTGCAACCCATCCCCAGTCCCGAAACTCTACACTTCAGATTAAACGTGCAAATAAATGGATACATCTTTTATAAGGCAGCACTCGGAGCCTTATAGCATAAACAGCAACGAGGAGAGGCCAGCTCTCCAATGTTCTATTTAAGCTACATTTTTAGAGTTTAGGATAAACATTTCTGGACCTAAACTATTGTGCATTTATTTATATGCATGCACGTACCATGACCATAAAAAGAACAAAAGTTAAAAGATATGTGCATTGTCTGTGAAGGACATTGCCACTCTACAGTCTTTATACTATAGTAGCCAAAAAATAAAAAAAAATTTTTTTTCAAAAGATCAGGCTTTAAGTAAAGCAAAGGAACGTTTTAGGCTACATCAGAAAGTCAATGAATGGTCAGTGTGGATCAGATTTAATATTCCTTTTAAAAATACTTAGAGTCCTCCTTAATTCATTGAATTCAGTGCATACATAGATATATATTATACACATTTTATATCTATTGCTTTAATAGATTACTCTGAAGGACTAAGTTAACAGTAAGAAATTTTGAACCTGTAGACTCAAGGTCAGTGAAATGCCAGTCTCTGAATTTACAAAATTCTCTCTAGTCTTAAGATTTAGCTCCCAGTTAGCAACCTGTTATCAGTATATCAGAGTCATTTCACTGACAAGATATTTATTGATCATGTAAAATAGCATATCTACTTGAAACCATCTGAAGAAATGAATGATGACAAAGCCCAAACACATTTAATTTTGTTGAACTGAGGTGCAGTAGGAATGATGATAATTCTAACAAGGACCATGATGAATGTAACTACAGAGAAACGTGTATGATTACATCAGTAAGAGTGAACTCAATGAGCAAGGTCAGGAGGGTAGGGACTAATGATTAGTTATTGGAGATGTTTAAAGCTTGTGGCTGGGAACCGAATTAACAGATATGGAAAAGAAGAGCCAATCAATTTTAAAAGTGGATAGAGAGGCAGTAATTTTCTATAGGGTATAGTTAATGACAGAATTCAACTCTTCCAGGGAATTACAGTAACATCATAAACTTTGGTTGTCCAGGGTAATAATGGCTGGAGAGAGCTGTTGTGCACATCTGCTTAAAGAGTCATAGGAGTGTAACTGCTAGAACCAGTTGTCATGCTATTGATTGAAATTTAAAAAAACTCAGCTTGACATGTCCAAAAGCAAATATCAGTGTCATAGAACCATAATCATTGTATCTCAAAGACTGGAGGAGCCTAAAGTGTCTCAGCGAAAGAATGTTGGACTATCTGATACAAGGCCATGTAAATTCTTTTTACATACATGCATGTGTGTGTGTGTGTGTGTGGTTTGTATTTTGAAAATAGAATTTTAACGGGAAAGCTTAAAACAGAGAAAGTGAAGCACTGATTCATCTGGACCAATGATGCTATACACTGGTTCCTGAACAAGGAAGAGCAGTGGGCTTTACAGAGTAATTTTATCTGGGATTAAACCACTAACTTTGCCCATAAGAAAACTTACACTTGGCAAAGTGACAGCTTGTTCTTAAAATGAGAAAGGTAAAAGTGGGACATGAAGGAAAGTTCCCTGGCTACTGTGTACCTCTGCCCAGGATAGATCTGTAGAGCTAGAGGGGGCTGATATTCCAGAAGTAACTGAAGAAGAGAGCACCAAGCCTTCAGGGTTCCTTTCTTGGTAGCAATAACCTCCCTTTAAATGTGGCAGGGGGACATTAAATACAAAATACCCTTTGTATTTTGGAAAATGACAGAAAAGTGCCATGCAAGTCCTAGGGGCTCTCTAGAGTTTACAGTGCTCCCCTCACCCCACAAAAACAAGAAAAGAGGAAGAAAAGGAGAGGAAGAGGAGGAAAGGACTTTGTAGTTACGACTTTCTTTTCAAAGGAAATGGGCCTTGCTCCCTAAGAATCTGCTGTCCAGCTTGTGCATTTGGTCGCCAGAGCCTGAGTTCTGATCAGGGAGTGCTGATTCACCGAGCTGACAAACACTACAAGCTGAGCTCCTCCTTGGCTCCTAATTATGCTCCACATTTTTTCATCCCTTCCTCCTCAGCATCCCAAATAGAGGCAGATTCTCCCTCCTTAATTTATATGACACTGTGTATATTTTACAGACTCTTGTCATAATCTGTTTCATAGGCAGCTTCTAGTTTGTGAAGTAAAAGGCAATTCTTTATCATTTGGGGCAATGGACATAATTTTATTGAGCCTCATTTTCATCTTTGTAAGCAGGAACTAATGTCCACCTTGCTTGGATATTATAAAGATTTCTAGAAAATGTCATCTATAAGGTGTTTAGCATAATGAGTAGCCCATGGTTACTACTCATTATCAAATTTATTAGTACTATCACTACTATTGCCCTACTTCTAGGTTTTTCCCTATTAATATAATCCTTAAAGTCATAAATTGAGTTCAGCATCTTATCGATCAGTGTACAGAATGACTTTTACATAATAGGATCTGGATGAAAAAATATACAGAATCTCCTTATACAAGCCCATATTGTACCTGTTCCTTCCTCACAACCCTCAGATTCTCTCCTGGAAGTTTAGGACAGTAGTGGCCATGGCCAGTGCTGGCTCCAGATACACCATCAAAGACATCAGTGTTGTTCACTATGCACTCTCTGTGCCACATTAGCTTTCAGGTTCCCCATAGACCCTCAACCACTTAGGATGGCTCTTTGTGGCATCCCCAGAAGTGTCCGCTTGTGTTCATGGTTTATGTGATTAATGATCTTGTTATAGCTCTGTCTGTAACTTGGTCTAGAAACTTTCACTTCAGAGAGCAGGTCAAGATCTCGAATTTAATTTTGNTTGCATCTGTTATAAGGCAATTGTGTATTCATTACATTTATAGATTCCCTCCTCAGCCATATATTTTCATGGCCATTGAAAGCACCTGACTCTGTGTTGATGTCCCTAGATTTTACTTTAGAGACCTGAAAATATAGCACTGAGGCTTGGTGAATACTAGCTGTCATATTTGGCATTTTCTTCCCTTAGTGGTCTAATTGTAGCTAAATTTGAAGTGGAGGCAAGTAGGGAAGTTTTAATTGTCCAAAATATGGTAGTGTAATTCTATATTAATGAGGTTTATGGTCAATATGGTTTTCCTATACATTGTTGTTTTTCCAAACACATAACCACATATTGTGAAAGGGAAAAAAACACTAAAAACATGAAAATGATTTTTTAAAATTGAAGTATATAAAGGCAGAGATAAAACTAACATTAAATGCAAGGGTTTGGCTGTAGGGAGAGCAGCATACAGGGGAAACTGAGTGCATATGGAAGCTGGTTTTTCAAAGTGTTATTGAACAGTGAGAAAATGAAAATGAAGTAGATAATGTGGGCATGCAAAGGATGGGCTGACATCAGGGTATACTCAAGTCAGGAAGAGTGTTGCCTTTTAATCTGCCAGCATTCCACTTATGTGAGAGTGAGCTGGTAGTTGTGAGGGAAACAAGGTCACATTTAGGGGAACTGGTAATTCAATGAAGGATTTTGACTTTGCCACAGTAATAGTGTTGGCATCAAAAGAAAAAAGTTTTGCAGATTTCTATGTGTGCACTTGCTGTTCCTGGTGTTCCTGGTGGGTGGCTGAATCATCCTGATGGCATTGAACAGGAACCAGCTGCTGGGAATATTAAAATGCATGCATTTTTTCCTCTAGAGAGACAGGAGCATCTGCAGAGTCTTCCTATCTTGATAGTACAGATAATCCCAGGGAGCATCCTCTAGTGGTTTTAACTCTATTCATTTATACATCTTCTCTTCATCATTCTCATCAGTACCCAGAGTCCTAACTAGAGTTATCTGTAGTATCTGCATCCTAAATCCACACCAGGTTGCAGAATCAGACAGTGAACACTTGGCGGAGAACTCAGGCTTTACAAATTGCAACCTCAGAGGCAGAAAGTGGCACTCCCTTCTCTTGGCCTGCCTGTCTTGTGAAGAGTCAACAATACTCAGCCTTCTACCTAGGTAAAGACAGAAACTCCCTTCTCCCACAGCTTGGCCAGAATATAGGCTTCTGAATTCTCCTGCTTTCTTTATGTATCTGTTGTTTTATTTTATTTTGTAATTATTGGTGGGTTTTGGCTTAGGTTTTGGTTTTGGTTTTTGAGCTAGTATCAACAATTAAGGAAAAGGAAAGTGCAAAGAGGAGGCCTGCACTCTATAATCTACTAAGTCTTTCCCATCTCTAATATTTATGAATAATGTATTGAACTGATGGAAAAAATGTTGAATATGTTCATTATGAATTATATTCATCAGTGTGTTGCCTGGAATATAAAAGAGCAAAGCAGTTGCGGTATAACTACTTCCTTACAATACATGCACTGGTACAACAGTGCTCTGTATCCTTTCCTAGTCCACTGTGTATCATCCCCAAATGCACACGCTGCATGTCTGAGCAGTAATTGCAAAAGGGGGTACCTGATGGAATGACAGATAGCCAAGGTTCAGCCCCATTCAGAGTAGAGCCTGAGTTCTATATGAAAGCAGCTATGGAGAGGGATTGATAGTGCAGTGTCCTTTAAAGGGAATCACTTTCACTTAGCAGGCATTACTCAAATATTGTCATGATTCAGAGAATGTTACAGGTCCTACCATCAGAAAAGAAACTCGCAACCTTGATCCTGGTTTTTTCAGATTAGCACAAATAACTAAATTGTTACCATTTGGAAATAAATAAGGAATGATGGAAGAAAATTCAGAATTAAATATTTATTTATTAGGTGTAGCTTTGAAAATCATTCTGTGCTTTTTCTCTACTGGTTTTCCTTCATTATTACATTATGTTTAGGGTTTACTAAAATAAAGTATTTCCTAAGCACTCACTAGATGTCATTAGTTGACACAAACCAGAAGCATAACAACAGACAAGAAATTATGGATGGTTTTTTGTTTTGCTTTTTTCGTTAGAACAGAAGAGGTAACAGAGAGTTAACATAATTTCAAAATAGCCTATCCCTACCTACATGAGAGTTGAGCTAAAACAGACCACATAAGGTCAGGGACTGATCAGGCATAGCCCTAACATCCAGGTGAGGACATTTCCTAGTTAAAGCAGTTCAGTGGAAAGATAGGACACAGTTCCGGCCTTTCCTGGCCTCTCAGGAGAGCAGTGGGTATTGATGAGTACAGCCTGCCTCAGAAAAGCCTTTGCTTCCTCCAGTGTCACTTCAGAGCTCTTAGAAAGAAGAGCTGGAATACATCTCGGGAACCAACATCAACAATACAGTGACCATTACAAAGTGT
>LZPO01035919.1:14771-32667 GCA_001675575.1 Neotoma lepida | reverse complement strand
GCAATTTGCCCTGTGGTTTATCTTTTTCTAAATGCTTCGGCTCTCTAATTCTTAATTTCATCCATATTCTGGCTCATGTATTAAGTTACATATTGCTAACCTTCTTTTATGTTTCATCATACAGTTCCATCCTTTGAATCTGACACATCCATACCACACACGTGTACAGACATGCATACACGCAAACAATGGGCATCAAGATGTCATATAAATCCTTCATTAAAATTAATGGAAGCTCAGGCCACAATAAATTAATTGTAGCTTCAAATTCAAGAATCTCACTTAGCAAATTTGCCATTAAAAATAGTCGAAAAAGCTGTATATACCTCAAGGCATTATCAAACCACCAAATGGTAATTTCAATTTGTAGTAGAATGTTTTTGTGAATCAGTTATTGCCCTTCAGGGCATTTCTGACCCACATGCACAACCCCTCCCTCCGCTGCTTAAGGAGCTCCAGGCAACTACTAGAATATTTGCTAGATGCTTACACTGTAGCTAACCCTGTTGATAGGAAATTGCCTTAATATTACTAAGACTTCAAGATTTCTGATTGTTCCTTTGCCAGTCATGGCCATGCATCCAGGAGTGGCATGTGTCAAGTGGTACTCAAGGAGCATCTTCTACAGTCAGTAATACTGACATCAGCAAAGTAAGAATTGTTGTAGCTCGTCTACAAGTAAAGACACTGAGATGCAAGTATCTCTTTTAAGATAATGCAAGGGTGTTTTAAGTCTGAGCTATACTTTTCATAAATCAGTATGATTTTTTCACTTAAAATTTCATAAAAATAAAATTCAGTCATAGTTTTATAAGTCTCTCTATTCATCAGATATAATTATAGAGATAATTTTCTAACCTTTTGAAAAGAACATTAATACAGTTAGAGATAACAAACTATGTTGTTTATACATATTTACATCTATATGCATGTATTTATTTGTATAAAATGACAATCTCAAAATCAATAATTAGAAGAACTTTATGGACAGTCACCTGAATTTGACATATGTTGCTTTGTCAACCTTAGCTGAATCTTATGTTTCAGCAGTGATACAAAAAAGGGAGTGAGATGTATAGTAGTTGAATTTATTGTAATGTAATAAAAGGCAATACAATATTTGTCAAAATGTGAAATACTCCCAGACATTTGGGTACTGTACCAGCTACCCTGTTTTCTCAGTGGGGTCCCAGCAACCCAAGTCATGTTGCACCATTCTAAGGTAGTTATTCATATAGAAAAGTAAATCTTCTGCTTCCCACCTCTTCCTCCATAAAGCCTGCACACTTTCTACAACTACAAAATAATGGAATGAATTACTGTAAGAAAATTCATTTGAAAACTGGAATCTCTGATAAATATTTAAGAACACCAAATTGGAATCACAACCAATTGTTTTCTTCTGTGGCCACAGAGTACCTTAAAGATAAACAATAAAGAGTACTTAGCTTAGGTTCAAGTAAGACATTTGATACTTGGAGAAAGAGGCAGGAGAGTGAACAAAGCAGTAGTCACATTTCTGAAGAATGAAGTTGGTAGATTGCAAGTGACAGGTTCAATTACTGGTCCATAGACCACTGACACATCTGCCTGGAACTCTGAGAAATGGCCAGTGGAAAAAGGATGAATAACTCTTAAGATTTAGAGAAAATATGTAACCACTCAGGCAGAAAATTAGCAATTACATTTCNTGCCATCAGTAATAACTATTTCAACAAAGATCTTAGGTTAACGTCAGACTATGTGACAGTATATCAACCATTACACCTGTGTTCAATCAGCAACCACATCCCTCGGTGCGATACTGATCTGCACAGTTCACATGTGGCTTATCCAGTGATAAGCAAGATGGCTGACAAATACTAGAGAAGACAATTAACTACATAATTTTGGTGCTGATCATTAGAAAGAGAAACATTCTGACAAACTTGGATAGTCGTAATTTGTTTTTCAGGAAATCCTTTGATGTTTATTCTTTTCTATAATAAATACAATATGCACTGAAATTAAAGATCAAAGTTGTATCATTGGACCAGTAAGAAATTTTAAGAGTGGAATTATCAGATTTACAGTAGAATAAAGTATCAGATTAATGGAAGGCTACATTTCTGACAATGCTTCCATTCCTCAGAATAATATGATTAATACATAAAAAGTTAAAAATACCAATAAAAGATTAACATACTACTTATTTATTAATCAAATTTAAATTTTTATCTGACATTTCATAACCTACTAGAGGATGCAATTTATGTACCTGACCTAAAATAACAAAATGTTACAACTGAGATTTTACTAAAAGACAAACCTTAATTTAGTGTTTAAACCCAATAATCTTTCATAGTATTTTTTCTGAGGCATATATCAAATAATTAAAACATAAAACAAAATAATCAGTAGAAGTGCAAAAGGCACTAAGAGTTATTAAAACTTTAACAAATGGCTAATAGGAGGATATCACATAAAGATATCTGTGAAAGTAATGTGAGGTGTAGGTAAGAAACATTTCCAATTAAAATGTGTTTAAGTACTTTAATATGACACAACCAAGAGATACACATGAACTTACTTTAAAACACAGTTGTAAAGCCAGGTAGTGTATACTGACCTACTACTTACTACACTCGACACAAAACTTTAAAAAAACAATGCATTTCTACTACATCTTTGAGAATTTCATATATTGTGTTTTAATGATATTCACTCCTCCTCGATCTCATCCCAGACCACCACCCTTCCAATTCCCAAACCCACTCAATTTTGTGTGCTCATTTATTTTAAAAACCCAATCAATTCTCTTTAGTGTTGTCTATTTATTCATGTGTATGCATGTGTATGTGTGTGTATGTGCACCCGTGTGTGTGTATGTGTGTGTGTGCATGTGTATAATATAGTATTGCTCTTGGAGATAAGAAGAGGGTGTTAGATACTCGGGATGTGGAGATACAAGCAATTGTCAACTTCTTGACGTGGTATTTGTTAACCAAACCTGGGTCCTCTTCATGAGCAGTAAGCAGTCTTGAACACTGAATAATTTCACCAGCTACATACTATCAATTTTAGTTTCTATAAGAAGCAAATATAAAGTATTTAAAGTTAGCTTGCCCTTCAAATAGATATTTTTCGCCTTATGTTAAGTTGAAAACATTGTAAAGCACTAGTATTTCATATAATCTATAGAAAAATCCATTTTAGACGATGAGCAGGACAATGAAGGTACTTGGTAATTTTATATTCTCTTATTAATTACAGTAACTCATAATAGGTACTTATATTTGGGCTCAATATTTTAGGNCCATCAAAACTAAATTGAATGAGAAGTACAGATCTCTACCCATACAGTAGTGAATACATTAGCAGACCTCATTGTGAATGGTCATTCCATTAGTTAGGAGAACACAGATAATAGGAATAAAGTATTTTTCTCAAATTGAAAGGTATGTCTTCAAGAGTTTTCCATACCAGTCTTTGTGGGCCTAGAACTGAATCCTGTAATTGTTGCCTGTCATTGAATTTTTCCGTAACATTGTAAATTATGCAGTGTTTATTCTCAGTACTTCCAAATTCCTTTCTTATTCCTTTCCTTCTCACTATCCTTGTTCCCAAAGTACCTCTGCCTCATCTACATGCCATCAATGTTCAATTTCAAAGAGCTATCATGTTGGGAGGTTTTGAGTGACTTCTTCTCATTAAGGTATAAATGATAGATTGATTCCTGTTCTGTCTTTTCCGGGGCATTTACATTTTAATAGGGGATAATTCTTTCATTCATGGGGAATGAGCTCTATAATAGTGTCATTTCAAACCAGAGTAATAGGAGACTGTGTGGAGAACATGGAATTGGGAAATGTTTTTCATTTTTCTCAAGGTCACATGCATTGCTCATTATTCTTCAAGAGTTCCAAACTTTATCTGTACCTTGGATTCTGATGTCATCGAGGTTAAGTTTAGTTTTTCAAACACTGAAATTATTTTATAGAAGCAATTTAAACATGTATGTAATCCCATTAACTCTTTCATAGCACTAAAATAAGCTTGAATGGACAACAGTTATAAAATAGATAACTTCTGTGGTGTTGGCCAAAATCTGAAATAAAATAAGGGGAAAAAATAATGAGACACAAATGAATAAAGCCACAAAAAGTGTAGAGACAACCTAATCATGAATCTTTGCTGCAATATTTATATACCTCCAAACTCTGTAGTAAATATTGTTTTATGTGCATACACTATTCCTTCACTTCAAGGAGAGATGAGANTTCTAAGTACCCTTTTGCTGTACAACCCTAGTAAATAAAATGCACTGTGCTCTTGTAACCATCACCAAGAGAGATGGAGATCACATCCTGTGCATTCTTATTTTTCCTTGAAACATTTTTTATGAATTGTAAATCATATACAATTCTAGAGAAAGGAAATACACGGGAAACCTGCTGACAACTTGTTTGTGTCTGTTTCACAAAGGTCTAAATTTTCAGTCTTAGTAGCTCATATACTACTGTATTTTATGTTTTACATTAAAATCACAAATATCCTGGAGTACTATAAAACTTAAAATACTACACTTTAGGTGTTATCAGACTGACTTTAGATGAAAATTGCAGTATGTTTCAAAAGTATATTATATATGCAGGCCAATCTCAAAACTAATGTACTTTTGGGTTAAAGAGCACAAAAATTATATGACAAATGACATAGTTATTCATTTTGTAACACATGATGCAGTGAAAGATCAAAATCATGCTACAGAATTTTGTACAAATTAGATAATTAAACAGACATCAATAAATATTGTGTTTTAGATTTAGTNTTAAACATGTTTAGATACTCTGAGACAACAGAGATACTAATGTGAACACTGAAAATTATTGATTTACCTAACCATCAGAAATTTTACAATATTTTTATTGCATATTCTAATCTTAATTTAAATAATAAATGAAGAATATGTTCACAACAAAAAAAGTTTATTTTTCTCCTACTATAATTTGATATCATTAACCAATGAAAGAAGGCCTTCCAGAACTGTTTATAAGACTGCTTTTTTCATGTTTCCTATGAAAAACAAAGGTAGACTCTTACTTGTATGCATTATTTTACTATTGCCTTAAAGTGGAATGTAAGTTAGGATCATCTAAAATATAGCCTGAATTTAAATATTTTTGTTGCTGAAAATTTGCTCCTTAAATAACAGAGAATAATTGAACAGGATGGACTTGTAAATTTCAATTAAAAAGGTTGAAGACTCATTTGATTATGATTTGCAAACACTTGGAGTACTCACATTCAAAGTCAATAAACTATATCAGAATGTCAAAAGAAATTTTTTACTTTGAGGAAAAGCATAAGAATACTGGAAAGATTTTTGTCTGTCTCATGCAAATTCTTTTCAGTGATGTGTGGAATTTAGATTTCTTGTGATTTAAATTCTATTAATGAGAAAAATATCTGACCTGCTTAATCCATGACACTGTGGTACACAGATTAACCAAGCTGTTTGCTTCAACCTCGTATGGCAACTAGCAAAATAATATTCCCTTTAAGATATTGAGTAAACTACCTTTGCACAAATATTCAGACTATTCTCAGTGCACAAATCTTCATGCAAACTTAAGAAATCAATTGTACCTGACATCCATCAGTTTGCATAACCAACCCAGTAATTATTCAAGTGATAGTCTTGAAATACAAACTCTTTTGTGAATTGGAAGTTAATTAAAAAAAAAAACACTTAAAACAACTTGCTTCCAGGAATTTACTATTTTAAATGTCAAAATAATATTATATTAAGTCAAATCAAGTAATTAGTAAATAAGAGTCATATATTTTCCCATGATATTTGCTTAATGAAGTTCAGCTTTAGTTAAAGCTCCATTGAACATTCTAGAAAGAGGGTGGCTATTTTGAAATATGGCTGTGATCTAAAGATACACAAGGGATAAGCAGAAGGATTAGGAATCTAAGGCCACCCAGGGCTACATAGAAAGTGTGAGACCAGCCTGAGCAATTTAATCATGAATAAGTCTCAAAAAAGATAATAACAACAATCTCAGATACCTCTTACCTTAGAGGTAATTATAGAACAAAACCATAAAATGTAAAAATCTATAAAAAATAATCAATACTTGATAATCCAAAACAGAAATTTTAAAATTAAAGCAATTTGACTCAACTGCCGCAANGCTTATTTAATAGATTCTATATTGTGTGAAATTATTTTTCTGTGTTTTCACAAATACTGAGAATAATAGGAGTTAATGATTATTTCTTTCACAACATTCCTTTTATGCTACATTTATATAGCAGGAGTAATTTATCCAAATATTTTCTAGGATTAAAGAACTCTATATAGTATAAAACATTGTTTGGTACTCATCTTTCAAATTCAACCTGCTTGTTTCACTTGTGGTTCCATTTAATAAAAATTAATGCTTAAGTTTATTTTTAGTAGTTTAGAAAGTTCCAAGATCTCAGCTGACTCCTTGGCAAGATGATGATAATGATGATGATGATGATGATGATGATGATGATGATGATGATAACAATGCTGATGGTGATAATGGTCATGATACTGATGATGATCATGATGTATGACAATGGCTACAATGATGGAAACATAACCAACTATATATGTTATATGCACCTTCATAGAGGAGCTAGTCATTGATTTTATAAGGTATTATAAATGCCCAATAAATGGATTNGTTTTTTGCCTTTATTCAGCTACAAAGGGATATCCTCAATATTACCAGTAATGGATGGTTTTGTCACAGTTGTTGGCAGAGAGAGCTCTTTAGTTTCATCTTCCTTTTGGAGTTCTCCAAAATTTATCATTGATTAAAATGCACATAACTTCTCCAGTTGCCTACATTGTTGTCTTTCCTGGAGATACATGTACTCTACAGTGTTTACCCAAAGACTGTGCCTAGAGAAAGAACAAGGTTATAGAGCTGAAGCATTTCCTCACTAACAAGGCATTACCTGTTTTTCTTCATTTTTTTTCTTCACCTGGGTTATTTATTATCATCNTTTTACTCCCAATCTTCTGTGTTCTGTTTCCTAGTGGAATGTTGACAACTAGAACAAATAAGAAAGAGTGTACATACAGCACATAGTCATTATCTATTTGTTGAGTGATTAGAAAAAATACCTACTTGGGAATTGTTTCCTGATTATTTTCAGAAGTGTATTATCATGCAAATTGTCAAAGCCAAAATAGTATTTCTTTTTTTTTTCTGCCCAAATCTTTTTTTAAGAGTTGTTTTTTTTTTCCCTAGTTTTTTTTTTTTTCTTCCTTATCCCATAATGTCTCCCTCTATCAAGATATCTCACAAGGAGGACCCCAAGTTAGACCACTAGCAATAGTGGAGAGGGTGCCTTTGTAAGAGATCAGTGAATACCCTGTCGTCATAGAGCCTTCATCCAGTAGCTGATGGAAGCAGATGCAGAAATTCACAGCCAAACACCTGGCCAAGCTCCAGGAGCCCAGACAAAGAGAAAGAAGGATTATATGAGCAAGAGGGGTCAAGATTAGTATGGAGAAATCTACAGAGACAACTGAACCAAGCTTGTAGGAACTCAGTATGTAGTGGTATTTGCTCCGCCCATGACCTTGGGCTAATAGGGCCAGAAGAAAGTGGTGTTTCCTGCCATTCTACATGACTTCTTAAAAGCAAATAGAGAGGTGTCACGTGGCTCAGCAGTTAAAAGCACTGACTGATGTTCCAGAGGACCCGGGTTCAATTCCTAGGCCATCTGGTGTCTGATCATACCAGGACAGAAAAAAAAAAAAGGATCCATGTAATCCCTCTCTGTTTCCTTTTAAGAGGTCACACATAATGGCAGGGAACACTGCCACCTTCAGGCCCTATCGCCCAAGGTCATGGGCAGAACAAATACCACTACAGGCTAACTTTAGACCAACAGCTGAGGAACCTGCATGGAACCAGACTAGGCCCTCTGTATACAGGAGACAGTTGTGCAGCTTGGTCTGAGGAGCCCCTGACAGTGGGATCAAGATCTACCCCTGGTGCATGAGTTGGCTTTCTGGAGCCCATTACCTATGATGGTACACCTTATTCATCCTTGATGCAGCAGGGAGGGGCTTGGTCCTGATTCAGCTGAATATACCAAGCATTGTTGACTCTCCATGAGAGGCCTTATCCTTTTGGAAGAGGGGATGGGGGATGAGTTGGGGAGGGAAGGCTGTTGGGGAGCGCATGGAGGGATGAGAGAGGGTGGTTGGTATGTAAAATGAATAAAAAAATTGTTTTTCCTTTTTCATTTTAAAAAAATTGAGGAAACTGGGGACAAGGGGGGAGCAATAAAGCAGTGAGGGGATGGAGGTGAGAACATGAGGGAATGGAATGGTTCAGCTAGGGGAGGGAAAGAGTGGGAGAGCAATGAAAGAGATATCTTGATAGAGGGAGACATTAGGGGGTAAGGGAGAAACCTGATGCTAGGGAAATTCCCAGGAATCCACAAGGATGACCCCAAAGTAGCATTTCAATAAGGAGGGATATGTTTGAAAATTTCAGGTGATAAAATCCTTATCAACTCCATATCAAATAGACTACTTCTGATTGATAAAATATATTTTATCTTTTGAAAACATACCAGTTTAACTATGAAAACATAAGATATTCTTCTATAGCCTACAACTTTTATTTTAATGTAATTTACAAAATATAATGTTGACATTTGAGCCAAATATAGTGGTGTATGCTTAAAATAACTGCCTTCTGAAGGCAGAGGCATGAGAATTATAAATGGAATGTCATCCTATTTTATATACTGAATATCAGACAGGCCTTGGCTACATAGTAAAACTTCTCTCACCAGGCCATTGATAAAAATGAAAAAAGTGTACTGATATTTCATTTAATTTTGTCTTCCATCCTCCTATTTTAATTTGTATTNCATGTTAGTAGAAACTTACTCTTATAATAGTAGTTACCAACTTGTACAAAGTATGTTGCAAGGAAATATCATAAAGAAAAAGAAACAAAAGAAGAGAAGAAAAAATAACAAAGATGAGGAAGTACATTAACAATCTTGCTAGTGTTTCATTTCAGGGTTAATTGAGGCCAGGAAGAGAGAATGATTTCACATATACACTTCCATTCCCAANAGTTAAGATTTCCCTCAAGAACTTCAGCTACTATGCCATCCATCCTCTAAATTTGCACTCCTGCGTATTCTTGCAATGTGAACAGATTTTGCGGCAATCCAGGATCCCCAAAGAGAAATTCTGGCATATGGAATTGAAATAAAGTACTATCACTTTAAGCTCGCATATATCCTACAGGCTAGAAAACTTCTGGACAGTTGTTCTTAGATATACAACAGAGACAAGAGCAAGTGTCTGTAACTGAACTTTGCGACCTTGAGGTGACACATAGATTGTAGAAGTTTCATTTGGAAAATCAGGGTATTTATTGTCACAGTGGAAGATATTATTGCTCATATCACTAACCTGCATAGCTTGTTTTAACACCAGCTTGATCTAGGAATTGGGTAATAAGCATAAGCTGTAAATTGAATAAAAATATGTGATTTGTATGAAATATTAAGTATAATCTTGTAAACTGGCAGCAAAGGTCAAACATTCTTTTTAGTTTCCTTGAAAAATATAACTACCTCGGAATGGATCACTCAAATATTTATAGTTTGTTTATCTTGGAGACAAGTCTTGACTAAAAATAATACATCGAAAATTCCAGCATGTTCACTAGACAGATGGTAGATAGATATATAGACACACACACACACACACACACAGAGAGAGAGAGAGAGAGAGAGAGAGAGAGAGAGAGAGACAGACAGACAGACAGACACACACACACACACACACACATACACATACACAAAGAGAGAGAGAGAGAAACAGAGATTGCACATAGTATGATTAGTGTGGCTGATATTAGTTCCTTTCTATTTGTTTCTTTACATCTTTATGTGAGGAAATCCTCAAAAATTGAATTTGTTGAATTATCATCCTTCTATTTGCCAATATGTTTAGCTTCCAAGAAAAGTAAACAAAATTACCAATAAATCCCTCTTACAGACAACAGAACTGGTTGATTTTGTTGTATGCATTCAGTAAAAACTGATTGAGTACACACCATATTCATCCTTCAGAGTCTGGATTACCTCAATTGGGATGGTTTTTTCTAGTTCCATCCACTTGCCTGCAAATTTCAAGATGTCATTTTTTATCAGCTAAATAATACTCCATTGCATAAATGTATCACATTTTGCATATCAGTTTCTCAGTTGAGGATAATCTAGATTGTTTCCAGTTTCTGGCTATTAATAATAACATTGCTATGAACATAATGGAACAAATGTCCTTGTGCTAGGATGGAGCATCTTTTAGGTATATACCTAAGAGTGGTATAGCTAAGTCTTGAGGTGGATCAATTTTTCTGAGAAGCCTCTCAACTGCTTTCCAAAGAGGCTGTACAAGTTTGCCATCCTACCAGCAATGGCAGAGTGTTCCCCTTGTTCCACATCCTCACCAGCATCTGCTGTCACTTGTGTTATTGATCTTAGCCATTCTGACAGGCATGTGGGGGAATCTCAGAGTCGTTTGGATTTGAATTTACCTGATGGCTAAGGATGTCAAACATTTCTTTAGTGTTTCTCTGCCATTTGAGATTCCTCTATTAAGAATTNTCTATTTAGAACCTTACCCCATGTTTAATTAGCTTATTTTGGTTTATTGGTGTCTAGTTTCTTGAGTTCTTCATATATTTTGGAAATCAGCCCACTGTCAGATATGGGGTTGGTAAAGATATTTTACCATTCTGTAGGTTGCCATTTTGTTCTGATTGCAGTGTCCTTTGCCTTACAGAAGCTTTTAAGTTTCATGAGGCCCCANTTATTAATTGCTAATTTTAGTGCCTGTGCTATTGGTGTTCTCTTTAAGAAGTTGTCTCCTGTGCCAACTTGTTCAAGTTTTTCTCCCACTTTCTCTTCCATCAGGTTGAGTGTGCTCTATTTGTACTCTTTTACATGCTAACATNAAGTTAAACTGGCATCATTTGTTGAAGATGCTTTATTTTTTTCAATTATATAATTTTGGTTTCTTTATCAAAATCAGGTGTCCATCTGTGTGTGGATTTACTTTTGGGTCTTCAATTCAATTATGTTGTTCAACATGGATGTTTTTATGGCAATACCATACAGTTGTTTTTTAGTATAGCTGTGTAGTTGAGCTTGAAATCAGGAATGGTGATACCTCTGGCAGTTCTTTTATTGTACAGGATTGTTTTAGATATCCTGGGTTTCTTTTTTTGTTTGTTTGTTTTTCCATATGAAATTGATTATCATTATTTTCAAGGTCTGTAAAATTTTTTATTGGAATTTTGATGAGAATTGCACTCCAATCTGTAAATTATTTTTGGTAAGATGGCCATTTTGCTATGTTTATCTGCTGATTCATGAGCATGGAAGAACTCTAGTGAGTCTTTTTCAACAAAGTACCATACAGGATCCAGACAACCTGTGTTTTGTCCATCTTTATGTGGCTTACCCTCTTTTTATATTACATTACTCTTTTAAATATTTTGTTTTAATCTGTGTTACTGCTCATGCTGCTTCCTCCACATCTGGCTGGTTACTCTACCTTCTTCCCACCAGCCAGTTCCCAAATAATGACAAGGAGACTTATTAATTACAAAAGTTACTGTATCTGTTTAAAGGTTTTCTCAGTAGGGACTGCTTTCCTGCATGCCTGCAGCCTTCTCTGACTGCAAGAAAAACCTTAAATTACCACACCAGCCAAGAGGCTCTGGCAACTGGCTCTGCTGGGCCTCTTCAAATAGCTGTGCCTCTGTTCCTAAGCCTGCCCAAGAGACTGCTTTCTCAGGCCCTAGGTGGATATTTGAACCTCCATGTTGGACATGATACTCAAAAAGTCTTTTTCTGTCCCTTCAGGCAGGTCCCAAATAGCAACATGGAGACTTATTAATTATGAAAGCTTGACCTTTAGCTTAGGCCTGTCTCAAGTAGTTCTTATAACTTAAATTAACCCATTTATGTTGATGTATGCTTCAGCACATGGCATTACCTCTCTTTCAACTTGCACCTCCTNTTTCCCTCTGTCTGACTCACTACACTGCCATCTTCTTCCCAGAATTCTCTCTGTCCCTAGGAGTCCCACTTAAACTCTTCCTAGCTATTGGCTGTTCAGCTTTTTTTTATACCAATCACAGAAATACATCTTTACACAGTGTACAAATACCTTACAACAGAGATATTTCCATTGTCTGATATGTTCCTCAATTTCCTTCTTCAAAGACTTGAAGTTATGGTCATACATGCCTTTCTCTTCCTTGGTTAGAGTTATGACAAGATATTTTATATTATATTTGGCTATTATGAAGGATTTTGAGTATACTTGCATCAATGTTCATGAAAAAAATTGGTCTGTAAATCTCTTTTTTGAATCATTGTGTGATTTGGGTATCAGTGTGACTGTGGCCCCATAAAATGAAAAATTTGGCAATGTTTGTCCTGTTTCTATTTTATGGAATATTTAGAGGAGTATTGTTATTAGGAATCAGGTCTTTGAAAATATGGTAGAATTTTGTGTTAAAACCATCTGGCCCTTGACCTTTTTTGGTTAGTAGAATTTTGATGACTGGTTCTATTTTCTTAGTGGTTATAGATTTGTTTAAATTGTTTATCTGATCTTGATTAATTTTGGTAAGTGTTATAAAAAGCAAGAAAAATGTTCATTTCTTTTAGATTTTGCAATTTTGTGGGATACAAATTTAAAAAATTAAGTATGACCTAATGATTCTTTATATTTCCTTAGTGTTCTCCTCTTTTCATTCCTGATTTTGTTAATTTGCATATTCTCTCTCTGCCTTTTATTTAGTTTGGATAAAGGTTTGTCTATCTTATTGATTTAGTCAAAGGATCAACTCTTTGTTTCAGTGATTCTTTTTGTTCTCTTTGTTTTTATTTTATTGATTTCAGCCCACAGTTTGATTATTTCCTGCCACCTACTCCTCTTGAGTTGTTGGCTTCGATTTTGTTCTAGAACTTTCAGGTATGTTGTTAANTTGCTAGTATGAGATCTCTCTATTTTTTTAAATGAAGGCTATGAACTTTTCTTTTAGCACAGCTTTCAATGTGTCCCAAAAATTTGGTATGCTGTGCCTTCATTTTCATTTAATTCTAGGAAGTCTTTAATTTCTTTCTTCATTTCTGCTTTGACCCAGTGATAATTCAGTAGAGAGTTGTTCAGTTACCATGAGTTTCAGGCTTTCTATTGTGTCTGTTATTTTTGAAACCCAGCTTTAAACCATGGTGATCTGATAAGATACTGGGAGTTATTTCAATTTTCTTCAATCTGTTGAGACTTGATTTGTGACTGAGTGTGTGGTAAACTTGGGAGAAAGTTCTCTGATGTGCTAAGAAGAGGTATATTCTTTTGTGTTTAGGTGAAATGTTCTGTAGATATCTGTTAGGTACATTTGAGTCATACTGTGTATTAGTTCTATTATTTCTCTGTTTAGTTTTTGCCTGGATGACTGTCTATTGGTGAGAGTGGGGTGTTGATGTCTGCTCCTATTAAGTTGTGGCATTTGATGTGTGATTTAAACTTCAATAATGTTTCTTTTACAAATGTGAGTGTTTTGCATTTGGGGCATAGATGTTCAGGTGTCATCTTGGTGTGTGTTTGTATGTGTGTGTGTGTGTGTGTGTGTGTGTATGTGTGTGTGTATGTGTGTGTTCACTCCTGTTCTTTTTTGGTTTTGCTGATGTGAGTTTATTTCCTGTGTTTTCATGGACATAGTTAGCCTTCTTGGGATGGAATTTTCCTTCTAGTACCTTTTGTAGTGCTGGATTTATGGGTATATATTCTTTAAATTTGACTTTATCATGGAATCTCTTGTTTTCTCCATCTATGAGGNCTGAATATTTTACTGGGATAGTAGTCTAAACTGCCNTCTGTGGTCTCTAAGAGTCTACAAGGCATTTGTCCATGCAATTCTGGCTTTCAGAGTCTCCATTGAGAAGTCAGGTATAATTCTTTTTTTTTATTTTATTAAAAAGATCTTCCACTCCTTTTACATACCAACCTCAGGTCCCCTCTCCTCCCTCCTCCCGCCCCACCAGCTCCCCCGTCAACCCACCCTCACTCCCACCTCCTCCAATACAAGGTTTCCCATGGTGAGTCCCCAGGGTCTGACACTCTCAGCCAAGGCAGGACAAGACCCTCCTCCTTACACCAAGACTTCACTAGGTGTCCCACCACAGGCACTGGGCTCCAAAAAGTCAAAACGAGGGAAAAAATTGGAAGAAAAAACCAGGTATAATTCTAATAGGTTTGCCTTTATGTTTTACTTGGGCTTTTCCTCTTGCATCTTTTAATATTCTTTCTTAATTCTATATATTTAGTGTTTTGATTATTATGTGGAGGAGGGCCTTTGTTTTCCGATCCAACCTTTTTGGTATTCTGTTAGTTTCTTGTACCTTTATAGGTGTCCCTTTCTTTAGATTAGGAACATTTTTTTCTATGACATTGTTAAAAATATTTTCTAGGTTTTTGAGCTGGGATTCCTCTACTTTTTATACTCCTGTTATTTTTAGGATTGGTCTTTTCATAGTGTGCCAGATTTCCTGGATGTTTTGTGTCAGGATTTTTTTTCTTTTAGATTTAACAATTTATTTGAACCAATGCATCAATTTCTTTTATAATATCCTCTATGCCTGAGATTCTTTCATCTCTCATTTTATGTTGGTGATGCTTATGTCTGTAATCCCTGTTTGCTTACATAGACTTTCCATCCTTTNGATTCCCTCAGTTTGTGCTTGCTTTATTTTTCTATTTCCATTTTTAGATCTGGAATATTTTTATTCATTTCCTTTACTTGTTTTTTCATTTTTATTGGCTTTATTTAAAGGTTTTATTCACTTACTGCTGTGTGTGTGTGTGTTTGTGTGTGTGTGTGTTCCTAGGTTTATTTAAGGGATTTATTCATTTACTCTTTAAGGACCTCTATCATCTTCATAAAGTTGGTTTTAACATTGCTTTCTTGTGCTTCAGCTCTGTTGGAATATTTTGGGGTTGCTATAGTAGGATTGGTGGGCTCTGTGGCGCCATATTGCCATGACTCTTTTTCATTGAACAAGAAGTACAAGAGTTCAAGTCAGACAAAATTCCAGCACTGAAGGAGAGATGGATAAGAAGTCCCAACCCTATTTGGGGAGCTCTTGGCAATTGATAGCTATTAGGAGGAGATCATTATTCTTTATAAATTTGTCCCTGGTATATGGACCATATTCTAGTGGAAGGCCACATATCCAAGAANCGATGGACAGCACAAGTTTGATTGAAGTAGTTAAGGAATAAAGAAGACAGGAAGTTGGGTAAGTAGGGATGGAAGGGTGAATCTGGAATAAACTGGAGGTAGATTGAATATGATCAAAACACAGTATGCAAAATTACCAAAGGTGTAATGAAAAGATGAAAAAGAAATAGTATGAAACAATATCCAAACATGTCACATGGATAACAATAAATCTCAGAAAAGTGTTCATCATGGCACCATCTGCAGAAAGGCAGACAATGAAGGTAAACATTTACTTGTAAACATAATGAATGGCTCAGAAATAATTGCAAATGTAAAGATTAGTGAAGATATCAATTATCTTAGAATTTATAAAATGCATTAGTAAATGTGGAATTCATTTTAATAATTGTAAAACATGATGATTCTTTTATAAAAAATTTTATAAAATGTCCACTACAAAATTATAATAAAAGCCCCAAAATATGAATAAAATGTATATATNNTGTGTGTGTATTTAAATTTTATTTTGTTTTAGGCTAAAAAGATATTATGTTATGTCAAAAATGATACCATTATAATATCTAATGGAATAATAATTCATATGCTAATATACTAGATCAAATTATGTATGTAATCATTGGCATAGATAGGAGACCTACAAAATTGTGTGTATTTGTGGCAAAAGTAATTCCGAAGAACAATTTAAGAAGAAAGTTAAGAACAATTTCTAAGTATTAAATAAAAAGTTACAATTTACAGTTAAGAAATCTGATTCACTCTTTCCCATAAAAGGAACTAGTTTCAAAAAGAACTCATTTAAATCTGAAAGTAAGTAAATAGGTTAAGAAATGTGAAGGTTCAGACAAGGATTTTAGCTCTGAATAGCTGAGCATAAGAAGCTTATGCCAGCAGGGAAATACTTAGTCTCAGTTCTAAATGCCCACTTAAGGAAAATAGCACAAATTTTAGAACAGTCTACAAAAAGTAAGAGTTAAAAATTCATTCATGGGCGTGGGTCCGTGAACCACTATTAATTAACAACAGATGTAGTCAATATTTCCTTATTTTAGAAGGAAAGTGAGAAAAAAAAAAAAACCACAACAGCAACACTAATCTGTAAGCCAAAGACAAACACCTTCCATATGCTGCAATATTTAACTGTATCTTTAGTGATCTGCTTACAAGGAAATGCGCTGAAGCACATTTCAAGGTATAATAACACTATGTCTGTGACTAATCACTAAAATACTGCTACTAGTTTGGATGATTAGAAGCCCCCAGAGACATATTCAGAAATACGCATAATTTAAGATAGCTGGTTAGTCATCATTATTTAAGCTGAATACACTGGCAAAATGTAAAATAGAAAGTTGATTTAATGCATGTGATGTTTAAAAGACAGGCATCAACACAATGTTCTCCAGTCGAAAGAGATTGCTTTGAAGTACTTAACATTTTCTTTTTAAAAAATTTTAAAAATAAATTTATTAATTTATTTATTTTACATTCTGGCTTCAGTTTCCCCCTCCTTCTTGTCCTCCCAGTTGCTCTCCCCTCACCTTCTGTTCAAACCCTCTAATCTACTCTTCTGTTTCTGTTTAGGAAATGTCAGGTCTCCCACAAGTATGAACAAAACATGGCATGTCAAGTTGCAGTAAGACTAAGCACTCCTCCATGTACTAAGGCTGGATAAGGTGACCCAGTGTACTTAACATTTCCAATGGAAGTTGGGAAGATGATATACAAATATTTATTTCAACATTGTAACACACCAAATATGCATTAAAAATTTGACTATTGACTAATTATATTTCTGATTATTTTACTATTTTAAACAAAGTATATTATAAAAGAACGGATTTGTTAACTGTGAAGATATGAAAATAAGTATTACTTAGAGGATTTATAAACATGTATTTGCAAATATACCTGATTAGATTTATATCTAAAAATTACCATTTTCTTTAAAATGAAGGTAGTATGTCATATTATTGAGGGACTGTTGGAAAATTATCATACAAACATGAGGTATTGTGTTCAGATTTCCAACACCCATGTGAAAGCCTAAGCCTGATGGCATGCACTTTTTGTACATGCAGTGGTGAGAAGAAGGCAGGAGAGTCAATGAGGTTTATGGGTTTTTCTATCCGAATTGATTAGCTAAAGATTCAGTAAGAGACACTGTCTCAAAAAAAAAAAAAAGTTAGAAAGTGTCTTAGCAACCATTCTTGTGCTGTGAAGTGATACCTTGACCAAGAATACAAAGGAAAGCATTTGCATTTAACATAGAAGTCTATGTGGGCCATTCTCATAAAAACTACCACAGAGAGTGACTGAAGATGACATTCTCTGCTAAATTCTGGCCTACACACTTGTACACACTTATGCCTGTGTGCCTGCGCACATATATGAACACACACATAAAATTTATCATGTGANTGACATATATAATACATNGGATAATTTATTATTCTAGAAAATTGTGAATGAATATTATGGGGAATGTTACAACAATTTAAAAGTAAAATATCTTTTCTGCGCTTGATAATTTCTCCCAGTATCTTCTTTAGTAATTTGTTGAGAAA
>LZPO01035919.1:0-10493 GCA_001675575.1 Neotoma lepida | reverse complement strand
ATTTCTTCCAATTTTTTGTTTGTCTTTTCCTCGACTTCTTTAAGGAAAATCTTCATTTCCTCTTTAAGGGTCTCTATCATCTTCATAAAATGATTTTTAAGTTCTTTTTCTTGTGTTTCAGTTGCATTGGAATGTTCAGGTTTTGCTGTTGTAGAATCTTTGGGTTCTGGTGGTGCCACATTGCTCTTTTGGTTGTAGAATGTATTCTTACACTGGCGTTTACTCATCTTTTCTTCCACTGGTGTGGCTTGTGCCTCTGCCTGTTCTTCCAGCTGTTGTATTTTGAGTCTGTGCTTATGGAGTCTGCTGTTTTTCCAGCTAGTATGACTTTTCCTATATAGTCTACTGGTTTTGTGGGGGAGGGCTGACTACAGGGAGGGTGTTCAGGTGCTTGGGTTTGGGTAGCAGAGTGGGTTTTGTAGTGACCACATCCAGTGGGTTGCATGGGTGGGAATGCAGCCCGGAGGCAGGCATCTCACCTGTCTGCAGGCTGGTCAAGACACCACCAGAGCGATGGAGTTCCAGTGGAGTGTCTATGAACTATTTACAATCGTGAATAACCAGATGATACTTGAGATATTGAAGAGAAAATTAAGCATGGGGCACTGATGTGTTCCGTGTCACTGCATATTGTTGTACTCCGAATTTCCAGTTGCTTTTGTATGCATCAGGGTGCCTTAGAGCCTTCAAGAAAGCAAAACAAATGGCTCTTACACATTCACTTGAATGTATTACTTAAGTGTACCAAAAATTCCCAGTATATCCACAGTAAATAAATCAAGTGTAAGACAAATAGTTGATACTTATGTGGTGTGTGTGTGTGTGTGTGTGTGTGTATGTGTGTTCTTTATTTTATCACATTGTTCTTCACATTTGTCTGTGTACCTGTATCATGTTCTCCTTAATATATCTCTGTAGTATAATATGACATTAGGTATTGTGACCCCTCCANCACTGCTATTTTCCCATAAAACTACTTCCACTATTCTGTATTATCAATCTCAATGTATTTATCATCCCCA
Organism: Neotoma lepida; assembly: GCA_001675575.1. Classification (NCBI taxonomy): domain Eukaryota; kingdom Metazoa; phylum Chordata; class Mammalia; order Rodentia; family Cricetidae; genus Neotoma; species Neotoma lepida. Next base: position 9,471 of record LZPO01035919.1, on the reverse strand, counting down.
TCTCTATGCTTAGATCTGTATAATTGATATCTATCTATTAATGTATGTGTTCCACATGTGATGAAATCATATACTTTAGTGCATGTAGGGTATTTAGCTTAGTAATCTAATATCTAATTGTATCCATTTAAGTGCAAATGAGAGGATTATATTCTCTTTTATGTTTGAATAAAATTCATGCATAATATTTGTTTCATATATGTGTGCTTAGACTCATTGTGTATTATCTATTTATAGGCATCTAGACTATTTTCATATTTGGGATATTATAAATAGTGCTTCAGTAACTGTGGAACTTTTTGGGATACTATCATATTCTTTTAGGTATATCCTTAAAATTAGTATAGATCAATAACATCGTGGCTCTATTTCTAATTATTTTGGGGAACCTTCATATCGATCTCCATAGTGTTTACATTTGTTTTCAATCCAATTGGAAGTGTGTGAGTTTTCCCATAAGCCAGCATCTTCACTACCATTTATTTGTGTTTATTTCCTTATTTTTAGCAATTCTTAGTAGAGATAGATATAATCTCAAGTGTGTTTTAATATTCATTTGTCTCGAATTTTTCCATATATTTATTGGTTACTTATATCTACTCTTTCGAGAAATGTATTCCATTTATTTCCCAATTTTATTTGTTATGTACTTAATAGGTGTTTAATTTCCAGGGCATCTAGTATTCTAAATATGAACCCCCTCATATATGGTAGGCAAAAATTTTCTCCCATTCTCTAGGATCTTCCTTGATCTGAAAAATCTTGCCTTTCATGTGCAGAAGGCATTCATTTTAACTTAATCCTGTTCTTAATTATGCTATTATTTTCTGAACAACTGAGTCTCTTTTCATTAAATACTTCATTTGCTTACATCTGGAAATATTTTCTTGATGTTTTCCTATGGTAGTCTCAAAGCTACAGAACTTATATTAGGTATTTAATAAGCTTGGAATTTTTATACATGGTTAGAGACATAGATCTGTCTAGTTAGTCTTCTATGTGTATGTTTCCAGATTACCCCTTACCTTTTGTTTAAGACACTATCTTTTTACCATGATAAGGAGTTGGAAGCTTTGTCAAAACTCAGATGGCTATGATTATATGAGTTAATTTCTGGACCTTCAACTCTTAGTCCATCAGTCAACATGTCTGATTTTGTACCAAAACTCCAGAACTTTTTCTTCCTGCTGTATTTCTGCACTATAACTTGAAATTAGATACATTGATAATTCCAGAATTGCTGTTTCTTCATAGACTTGCATTGGCCTGTTCAGGAAGTTTATGCTTCCATATGAATTCAGGATTACTTTTCCTAATTTATTTGTTTGTTTGTTTTTCTATAGAATGTCACTGAAATTGTGATGGGCATTGATACAAAATGCTCTGGACTACTTTGGTAATATAATCATTTTAACTCATTCTTTTAAGGAAGAATTACTCATTCTTCCTATCTTTGAGTCTAGGGAGTCTTTCCATCCTCTAGAATGTTCTTTAATTTCTTTTTTTTTTTTCAGTTAAAGCTCTTTCATCAACTTCCTTAGGTGTATTTTTTAGTATTTTCTTCTGTGAAGAAAGAATGAATCTATTTTCCTGATTTCTTTTTCAAAACATTCATTAAAGGGAAAACTGCTATTTTATTCTAAGTTGATTTATACCCTGCTGTTTTGCTGAAAGTGCTGACCAAATCTAAGAGTTTCCTAGTAGAATCATGAGAGTAGTATAAATATAAAGTTTTCTTTGATTTCTGTTTTTTCTTGAAACTAAAAATAACCTTCTTCAAGAAGGCATTAATTAGACTCATATCTAAGAATTCTAAGAAAGAGTCTGCTATTGGCTGAGTTGTTTGTGAGTTTTGATCAATAAAGCCCACAATTCATAGTACTGTACTCCAAAAACNTCAACACAACTATAAAACATCTATGCAAATTCCTGCAGAGATATCTCTTCCATTTTAATTTAAGTGACTCACATAACTAAATGTCATAACAATGGGAAGTTAATAAAGTGAATATTTAAATAACTAGATTAGATAGGTCCTATAAAGTATTTTAAACTGTCAAGAATAATAATGCATTGATGTACTATTTAAATATTTTGCAATTATGTTTCTTAAATTATTAAATTATCATATACTAAACCACTTAGCAACTGATTTCTTCAGGATCAGATAAATATCAACAATAATGTACAACTGATTTAAAAATGGTTATTTGAGGAACTGATGTTAGTAAGATGAGGACTAGGAAGAGCTACTTCCCATATTAGGTAAATATGAAAATGTCAAAAGACAAGTGTTATCAAGGATGTTATGACATACAACATTTAAACATTTTTCATGGCATGAAATTGCTCTAGGTGTAATGCAATGTACTATAAAGTTTTCAAAGAAAAAAAAAGCTAGCAAGTTGTGAATATAGATGCCTGAAGCGTCATTTATTTATAAAGCAGAGGCAAGATGGTTTCAGGCCCTGATTGTTTTGTTTAACTTTTCTTGTGTGTTTGTTTTTTGTCAACTTGACACAGCTAGAGTTATCTAGAAAGAAGAATCTCAAATGAGAAAATGTCTCTATCTGGTAGCCTCGCTGTGCTGATGTAAACTGATACTAATCCACAGTTTCAATTTCAGTTCCTGCCTCTAGTTTCTTGCCTTGAGTTCATGAAATTCCTTCCCTCAGTTATAGACTGTAATCTGTAGGCTTAATTAGCCNTGTTCTTCCCAATATGTATTTAGTGAGTTTTTATCACAACAACAGAAAAGCAAACTAAGACAACCTTCAAAAAATTGAAAGTTAATGGGTTTATTTTGTTTCTGTGTTAAGAAATAGCCTTTTAAGTACTCTACCCCTTAAAAAGGGAAAAGGTAAAGACCAATTCAATCACAAACCCTTTGGTATTCTATCTGAAAGATGTTCTAGTGCAATGGTGGCACAAAGCTTGTGGGAGTAATCAACCAATATCAGATATGATTTAAGGCTCACTCCATNAGATGGAACCCATAACTGACACTGTTTTGGTGACGAAGAACCTTAAGACTAGAAAGCCTAGGGACTTAGGGAAAGACCAATTATTACATTCTTAAAACAAACAAAAAAGTATAGCAATAAAATGAGTCCTAATAACATTCGACACTCTTCTATACTCATAGATCAGTGCCTTGTTCAGCCATCATCAGAGAAGCTTCCTCATGCGGCAGATGGGAACAGGTGCAGAGACCCACAGTCAACACAATACACAGAGTGAGAGACCTTGAAATACTCAGCCGTAAATGGAATGTCTCCATCATATACCTCTTCTCGGGGCTCAGGGAACACTAGTGAAGAAGAAGTAGATAGAGAATGAGAACCAGAGGAAATGGAGGACACCAAGAAAACAAGACAACATGCACAGACCTGCCTGGGTCTGCAGCAGATGGGTCCTAGAGAGGAAAGGAGAAATACACAGATGCATCCATCCTTAACCCAGAAGTAATCTTCATTTGATAACTACTTGCAAATGAAAATTTAGTGTTTTCTAAGGTAGTCTCACTGGGTGAACAAACTACTCTTAAGGGTAAGATTCATGCCTAGCAGTTGATGGCCAACAGAAAATGAACTCATTGGCATCTTTGGACATTCCTTNTCTCACAATGTCATGTCAGGTCTTTCTCTCTCACACACACACTCTCTCTCTTTCTTTCTTTTTCTTTTATTCTTCCTCCCTTCCTTCTTTCCTTAATTTTTTTCTCTTTCTTTATTTTGTTAATTTTGTCTTATTATTTTTTACTTTTTATTGTTGTTTTATTTACACATATTCTTTCTTCTCTGTTTTTACCCTAAGGTCTTTTACAAACATATTAGAGTTTCCTGTTTAGTGGTTTTTATGGGATGCTTGAGTGTGTGGACAAGTGGGCCTCTATTTCTTGTCTCTTCTCTTGGGCTCTTTTTCTTTTCTATTTTTCTAATTACAACATGTTAGTTTTGTTTTATCTTATTTTATTTTGCTATTATTGCTTAGAGGCCTATTTTTTTTTCTTTTTTTCTAATGAGAGCCCGAACAGGTATGGATTCACATGGGAGGGCAGATGGGGAGAAATTGAGAGCAGTNCAAGGAGGGGAAACTGCAATCTAGATATATTATGTGAGAAAAAAATATTTTCAATAAAAGAAAAAATAAAAATAAATATTTTAAGGTAAGATAGAAAGAAAGAAAGGAAGTTTTTCACAGAAGAGGAACCATGGCAAAAGCTGTTAGATGAGGGAAGAAGCATCCCCTTGCCTTACTGCCTGTGGCCTCTTTCCTCTCATTAGGGACCACCACCTCCAAATTCGGACAAACTCCTAAAACAGTGCCACCAGTCGAGACACAGTGTTTGATTAGAACCACTGTTGCNGGATAGTCAATCACACTGTGAACCCAGAGTTTGCGTTTGCGTTAATTAAACAAAATCAACCGTGAGTCAGAAGGTGGAGCCAGCACCTAGTTGACAGAAAGTAATCATAGATAGTCAGAGGGGGTCTGGAAAACAGATAGAGCGACATNCAGGAAGTAGTAGAGAGGGATGGAGAGACTTTTGAGTATGGCGAATTTTTGGTTTGGCAGAGCTGAAAGGATGCTGTTTCTGAGACGNTGGCAAAGAGAGAAGATAAGCCAATTGCTCCTCAACCTCTCTGAGCTAGCAGGTTTTCATCCCAGCCCCCATTTCCTGAGTTTTATTGATAAATAGAATGANAGAGGNTTAGTTAAAAACTACATTTGGTGGCAGTAGCTGGAGGCAGACCTGATGGGTCATAGAAGTCCCACTGGTGTACTGTCTGAGAAGCGGGCCAGTAACTGTGGAGCTGCAATTACTGGCTGAAACAGCAGTACACTCAGGTGTAGCCCCTGTGCCAATGGAAAAACAACAATTTTTAAATGCAATTAATTTCATTGTATCCTTAAGCTCATGGCTATCTCATAATGCAAAACACAATGCATTCAACTCCAACTTCAAAAGCCTTCAAAGACGTTTAGAAGTTCCAACGGTGTTCAAAAGTCCAAAGTCTCTGCGGAGACTGAAGGTGAGCTTTGAACAATGAACCCCTTTAATTTTTTTTTCAAGTAACATATTTGAAACATAATGACATAAATATCATTCTCAAAAACTAGGTAATGGAGACGTATCAAGGACATATTGGATCAAAGCTATGATAAAATCCACAAAGGAATTCATGAGCCGCTTGCAACTCCATATTCTGCATCTTGTAATGGTGAAGGCAAAATCCTTTTGCGGGTAGCTGTGCCTCCAAATGTTCTGTTGCAAGTGGAGCATGTGGCCTCTCTTTTTGGCTGGCTCTGCTTGACACTTGTAGTTTTGCTTAGCCAATACCTCATATTTTCGGCATCTCCAATATACTGGGATCATCATTGTAGCCTTGTGGCTTTTGTAATGGTCTCTTGGTGCCTCTTCAAGTAATCTGATACTACCTGAGTGGATTTATATAATCTACATACAAGTCTTTAGCATACTGTAGCTCTTGCATTTTTGCATAACTGCAACCACTGCACCNTAGTGATGACTACATCAAGTTCTGAAATCACCTTGAAATGTATTCTGTCCATTATACTCTCAACTTCAGCAGTTTCTGAGTGCTTGGCTTACTAACCTTGGAAAATGTTTCCTGAGAAGATAGGTTTTGAGCAAAAAATACAGGTGGCAGGACTCTCTGTTCACTAATTCTCCTTTCAAGTTAATCTACATTTTTATTTTCCGGATCCTTTCATGGTTCTAATCTCACACTCAAAATATTGTTGCTAGTGTCACAGAGAAGAATGAGAATTCTTTATGTAACACACTAATCTCTTTTGACTTTTAGATTTTTTTCCCACAGCCACTTTGATTGTTATTCTCAATGNCTACTTAATGTCCTTGATGAACTCAGATGTCACCTAGAAGATGAGCCTCTGGACATCCTTGGAGTAATTTCCAAAATTAGGTTAATTTGTGTGGGAAGAAAAGTTCATTGTGTGTGGCACCATTTCCTGAGCTTGGTCTTCATTACATAAACAAGAGAAAGTGAACTGAGCACAAAATTTCATGACTGTGCTTCCTGACTGTGTATGTAACATGAGCAGGTGCCACTAAATCATGCCACCAGGACTCTCCCAATATGATAGACTGTAACTTGAACCAAATTAAACTCTTTNTCTGTTGTGTTGGATTTGTCAGATTATTTTATCACAAGGACAATAAAAACAATACAGCCACATCATCCAAAATTTTTAAGTGNCCCGTTCTCCTCTCCATTAACCTATACAAATTTTACATCTTATTCCTTGCATTCTGTTCTTTCAAACTGAGTATCTGGCTGAAAGCAATAAGCAATATTTGTGTCATTGACTTAGTGCTTTGCTGTCTTGAAATTTACTCTGTCAAATAAATTCATGCATTATTTATTTTTTTGCTTCATTCTAGGTATTAGGACATAAATTGAGTGTAGCTGAGAATGGCCTTGATTATAATTTCCAATAAAGTCCTTATTCCCTTCTGATACATCCTACACTTTGAATCCACTGTCCACATGATTATTAGGATTCTTCACTTCTGAATCCTACTAGAATTGCCATTAAGTTCTGTTTGTAACATTCCATGGCACCTGTATGCTATATCTTCAGATTCTTCCACAGTCCTGTAATAAACAATTTTCAAATATCTATGAGCAATACAGTCAGGTTTATCATAGCTATGACCCTGGTAGCAGAGCATTAATTCTCTTTGTTGGTTAGTAGTCTCATTATTGTGCGCATTTTCTTGAAATAAGGGGGTGAGATAAAGATTTATTTTTGACTCATGTGCTGAGGACATACAATATACCACAGTAGGGAAGCCGTGGTGGCAGGCACATGCTGAGATGTAGTCTATCACAGTAGGGAAGTCATGGTGACAGGCAACTTTATGTGGGCAGGAACATGAAACTGCTGGCTTTTATGCCTACATTTTAGATANCAATGAAAGAAGAAACGTGAAACCAGCTATACAATCCCCAAGCTCAAGCCTCAAAATCTCACTTCCTCTAAATAGAACCACCTCCTAGACCTTCCTAAAGACTCCAAAACAATATCCACNGGCTGAGTAAAAATGTTCAAACAAGAAATCCTATGAGTGTAATCTTGCACATAAAGAATGAAAAATTCTATTTGCAAGGCTGTTCTCATCTTCAAAAAAATTGCAAAACATGCAGCATCAACTTCATCCTTTAGGAAAAGCTTGATTTAGACATTCTGATTTTGTTTTCATAATTATATTTTAATTCTTATATGAGCTTTTTGAGTATCATATTTTCAAAATTAAGAATAATTTTGAATGATGNCTATCTATACTTTTTCAGTTTCTCACAAAATATACAAAGAATCATTTAAGTTTTCAGGTTTAGTTTCAGAAGGGAACAGGAAACATCAAATGCATGAATGTCTTTCTTTAGGGATTATTTGGGTACCTTTGTGAGCCATTGAAAGATCAAGATAAAAATGCCTTTCGACACAGATAAGGTTTAAAAAAATGAAGTTGAAATTACAGTCTTCTGAAAGCAATTGCTTTTGCACCTATAAAACAAATTGATGATATCCCTAATTTTTATAATGTCATTAGTATTCAGTTTTTATGGAAGCTGAGTATTAATGGGCTTAGATACAATATAGATACAGTAATGCAGGCTTTCTCCAATACTACCACAGTACCTGAGCTAAACTCTATTAAAATATCAGTGAACACAGTACAAAATTACCTGCATATCTAAATTTAACTTTAAATATTTACAAAATATAAAATATAAAATAAAATTAGTGACATTTTGCAGAAGCTTAACAAAGGCAGTTGGTGAGTTGTGAAAGATCATAGATAAATTTTAACATTCAGAAACACTTACAGAGATATACTCCATTGCCTTCAGTAGGAATATATGGAAGTTTTATTTCATTTATGTTATCTCATATTTTTTAGCTTAAAATTATGCTGCTTTAATAAAAATGACATGCTTTACAGGCTTTGACAGCAGAGATTTGNATGACTTCAAGAATGACCAGAGACAATAAAACTGTGCTCAGATGACTGAGGTATCTCCATATGTAAATTGTAATAATGAATTCAACAGAGACCCAATTATCTTTATTAAAACTATTTTATAGAAATCTCCTTGAAACAGAGAGAACAATTGATCATATTAAAACAGTGAGAACTGCTATTCCCCTGAATATGCTGTTCATTTTAATTGATCAATGTTTCTACTTATAGCTTCAGATGTGGCATAAAGAAAAATATTCTACTGCAATGAAATCAAAAATTTCTTCATTTGAGCAGTGAAGAGCAAATTGATAATGAGGCCAGAAAGAGTCTGAATTGACAATAAAAGCAGCTCTTAGGGCTACCACACATTAAATGTAGCTCAATGGAAACTGACTTGTAATATCAGATAGCATATTTGTGTTAAGTGCCATATCACCAATCCTTAGCATTATTGCAAATTATCGCGTATGAAGAAATTTTTAAATTTTGCCCATTTGACCTAAGAAAGGGTATAAACCCTGCAGTTATGTTGCAGACTCTGCCTATTTCCCTCTGGGAAGGTTTCCAGTAGGAAAGTAAAAGTTTTTATTAGACCTAATATTGTGACCGTCAGATTAATTAAAGAGGACTTTAGAATATAATTTAAAGCTATGAAAGGATTTAGTTTTGCTTTTAGAATAATAAAGAGAAATAACTGAATGACAGAACAGGGTGGCCCCAAAGGGGTGTGAAAGCTTAAAAATCATGCAGGAACTTTTGGCAGTTTAACCAGTCAGGTTACTATACATCATAGAACAACGATAACTAGGGTAAGAAATGCCTGGTGAGTTGAATGTGAATCTATACATGCAATTGAATATCTTGCAAGATTNTTTTCCTGTGTGGTTTTGATATGATTATCCAATGCTTTACTGAAGATCATATTGTATATCTTCATGTGCATGACACATGGGTAGGATATTGTCAGGGCAGGAACCAAAGAGAGAAAAATAAAACTTCTTTTGTCAGTACACACAAAAATATAGACACAGGGANCTGGGGACACAAAACTGAAAAGTTATTAAGGTAGAACTTTCTTACAGCAGNTGCAGCACAGATTGATCAAATTAGATACAATATTAACAGCCATGGTACATGCAGAAGACAAGGACATTTGAATTTATATAGTTGTAAGCAATTTTGAGATAAAAAATAAAATCGGTGTCCTAACACACATTTGCTTCAGAGTTTGGCTTGTGAGTCAAGCAAAGATTTCAAGTTGGAAGATGTCAAAGGATGGTGCAATCTGTCCCAAGACTTCCATGCATCAGTAAGTTTCAAAATCCTCATGTGCAATGTGTCTTCAAGAATTTCAAAAGTGTTATTCTTAAATAATTTAGAACATCTTCATATAATCAAATATCTATTATTATCAACATTGTATCAACTGGACTTAAATGTTCTGGAGCAGAAGC
>LZPO01035917.1:3766-32735 GCA_001675575.1 Neotoma lepida | reverse complement strand
CTCTATTGTGAGACTCCAGGAAGCCACCCAGATTCCATGTCTCAGTGCACTGTACAGGACAGAAGCTGGCAGGAGCCAGTGGTGGACACACAGAGGGAACACAGACCAGCTTTAAGAAAAATTCCTTGTCCATTTATAGCTTTTTCAATTTTTTGCTCTTTCTTCCAAAAGCTATCCTCCATCACTCCTTTTGGAGCTTTTCCAAGACAATTGGCACCGGCCTCACTTACAGGCTACAAAAAGTCTTTTACTGAAGTAGCTGGAGCCAAAGTAACAACAGGCAGAACCTGAGCAGCCCACAGGAGGGCCAGTGCTCAGGGTGCCGGTAGTGGGAATGTGACTCCAAGATTGACCCTCAGGTGAAGACCAGATCCTCCAAAGGTCAGGAGTGAGCATCAAACTAGGATCCTACCACCATGATGAATATGCCTAGTTCTGGCTATGACATTGGTATTCCTGCTTCCTGGTATGAGGCTGGGTACCCTGAGCCCAACCCTATATCTGGACTCAGATATCTATANCCTGTGTTAGGACACAGTCCTGGCTGCCCAAAGGNGCTTTTTGCTGCCTACTTCCCTAAGCCCTGTGCAGCCATTCCTATCCCCAATTCAGATATACCCCAAGTTGTTCTCCACCCAGCCAGTGGCTGGAGTCCTATTGGGGTGAGAGGAGGCCCCTGCAGCATGTGTTCTAGACCCACACTAGGTGTGTGGTGATGGGAGCATTTGTGTAGCGTGGGTACTCTGCCCCACTGGGAGGAGAGACTTGGCCCTGTTTGGCTTTCCAGAGTCTCCCAAGGCCAACACTGAGCACAGGGCACTCCCAAATCTGCATGCCAGGGATGTCTGACTGTGAATGGTCAAATAGAAGTTCTTGTTCCTGATTCAGCAGGGCAGAAGGGCTGGGGGAAGGTTGTAGGATATAGAGGGTCCCAGTGTGTTGGGGGCTGGGCTAGTTGTCCTTGGCATAGATGGGGACAGGAAGTTGTTGGACATTGCACAGGCATTGGAAAGGCACAGCTAAGCAGCCCAGCCCCTCTCATGGACTTCTGGCTAGTGTCTCCTAAATCCCTGTTCTTGGAGCCCACAAGAATTGTCCAGGGGAACCTTAGTTGGCTGGAAGCACAGCTGTCACCTATAAGCCCCTGTAGAGGCAGTGGCTGTATGGAGGAGCCTCTCAGGCCCAGGGCCAGTATACAGGCCTGAAGGAGGCACAATCCACCCTTTGTTTCCAAGGCAGCCGAGCCTTCTAGCCAAGAGGAAATGAGAGGAGCAGCAGCCAGCAGTCCTCGCCAGCCTGCCTGGGCCTGGCGGCCAGAGCCCGGCCCAGCCCAGGAGCTGCAGGGCCCTGCTATGGGGAGGAGCAAGTCATCATTCATGTCTCTGCTCAGCTCAGCCCTAGCTGGTATACCTGTGAGGCAGAAGAACCTGAGGGAGCCTTAACGTCTCTGAGACAGGCATACAAAGGATAGAGAATCTGGAAGGGCAAGACAGTGGCCTGAGACAGGTGTGCCACCAAAGTCTCTTTCCTCAGGCCCTGGCTGACGCTCCTGAAGAGCCCTTCATTGGAAACCCTGGGGAAGTGTCTCAACTACATGGTTCTAGCTCCTCACCAGCCTCACATCCCAGGAGCATTTATAGGTGCCTGGTCTTCTGAATCTGCAGAGCATATGATCTGGACTCCTGCTTTGCATGTTCCATGTGTGCTATGGCCAGGTTTGGCATATGGGTCCTCCCAAAACCTGCCCTCCATGTTGAAGACATCCCTTTCACTATGCCCTCCAGTCACCCATCCCACGTTCTTGCCCCTATGGCTCGTAGGTCATTCTTGTTAGAGTTGGTAGAAACCAGTTAAGGGTCTATGGGATTAGGTGCCCTACCCAGCTGTCTAGAAAGGTTTTGCTCCTGCCACCTCCACCTCCTACCCAGGGACTGAGGTGAAGCTTCTTCAGGGCATCTTCTGGCTACTGCTCTTGTGCTCACTGAGGCATGAGGCATCTGGCCCCAGGCCCACCTCAGAATCCCATCTCCACAGCAACTGATGGAAGTGTGCAAATGTGAATGTGTATATATACTCCTGAGGCTCTGCTGTCCCCTCTGTCACATTTCCTTCCTCAGCAGGCACCTACCTACATGTGGCTTGGTCAGGAGGGCAATGACAAGGCTGAATTCACATAATGGTGCCCTGTGCCCTATAGCCCTAAGGTTGTCCACTGAATCCCCCACCCCCTACCAGCAGTGTCTCAGACAACAGCTAGGCAGCCAGATGTCACCTACTATTTCCTGTCTTGTGGTATACTCCAGATTGGCTAGCTCAGGGCTGAAAGCAGAGCTCTGGAGACCTGCCCTGGCTCCATGCTTATATCNTGGGTTCAGCTCTTTATCCAGCTAACCCTGCCTTTGATTCTGACAGGCATAGATCTCCATCAAGGCCCAGGAACCCTAGGGGACCAGTGTCACCTAGAATACAAATGGTTCTCATATCACTAGCCCTGGGGACTTAGACCTCAACCTTTGTGACAGACCCTCTGGAAGGTCCTGCAGCCTAAAACTCATCTAGAAGTGTGAGGTGCCTGGAAAGCTACTCTTGAGGCCCAGAGGTCAACACCTTCCCCAGAAGTTTTGGGTTCAGCTGTATGGCTGAGTGCTTGCACCCAGGACGGCACCACATGGGCTTGAGTAGAGCTCTTGGACTCTGTGGGACCCTGCCCAGGGAGCAGAAGAGTGGCCAGTGACTAGGGGGGTCCACTTAGTGAGGTCTGTCTTGGCCATCTAGGAGCTAGGACAGGGGTTAGGCCTAGGTTAGGAGTAGGGAATGGGGTCTCTATTATCTGGGGCCTTGTATATCCACCCACAGGAGAGGAAAAGTGTACCCAGGCTTGAATACCTTAAACCCTCAGGCATGTCTGTGCACTTGGATGTTCATGTGCTAATCCTGCCAATCATTAGTCATCAGGGGCCTCTCAGACTCACCCATAGCTCTGTAGCCTTGGACTGTAGTGCCAGTAACTGTAGGCAAACATCCAGGCTATGGGTGGGATAGGGCAGTAATTCTCTGATTTGAGAAGGGTCCACCTTCGCTTTTGGTGGTATCCCAAGTGTATCTGATCCTGTCCTGGTTCCCCAAATGGCTAGAATCTTCCTGGCTATTATCCACCCCACTTTGGGTATAGCCAGCACATGGAGAAGAAGTTCCTGGGAGCTCTGGTCACCCTGAATTCCTATAATATGCCACACATAACTAACCCACAGCCTGAATTCTGCTAATCAGCAGCAAGTCACTAATGTAGGGTTGACTTCTGGTGTTTCCATTGAGCCTTAGTCCACCCTCTGCCCAAGAATCTTAAGGCTTACTCAGGAAGTTTGCCAGAACAAAGCTCAGTTGGCCAGAAACACAGGCCCAGGACTGCCTGACACCAAGGCTGCTATTCATCCAGCCACTGCCTGGTGGAAAGGTTCAGGGTGCTGCAGTCAGGATAAAGGGACATGTCACATTGTATGAGAGCTTCAAGGCATGCACCAGGGACCCATGTATAGCTCCTGGTCTGGACAAGACTGTGAAGAATAGCTGGCTCCCCTAGAGGGCTGCATGTGACAGGGAATACTTGGCTTTCTTTCCAAGAACAGTCCTGCTACACATAGGACATAAAACTTCCTGGAAAGATACTACTGGGTGGCTTGGGTAGCTTCCCCACACAAGCCTACTTGCTAGCCCCTATAGAAGACTCTATACACATAGTGATTCCATAGTGGACACTGGGTGCTTGCTGACTGGGTGGCTCTAGGTTTTGAATTATTTGTGGATGCTGCATCCACAGCATCCACGCATGTCTGGGCTTGGAAAGAGAAAAGTTCCCAAGGCTGTCACTCTAGGGATTCAGAGAGCTCATGCTCCCAGTGACCAGTGGGCAAGTCAGTCCTGAAGGTTACAGTTTATACCCAGAAACAGCATCACAAGATGGACAGGGCCCACATCTGGGTGTAAAAGCGGACCCTTGTCTTTGGTTTCTGGGAGCCTTTGACTGTGATGGGGATCACCTCAACTTTCTTTGGAGCATAAGTTTCTGAAGAGAGGATTGCTCAGATGAGGGGCCCTAGGTCAGAATAGAGCTGAAGTGGGGAAGCTAGGAGGCAGAAAGGCTGACCCCACCCTGCACCACCCAAAGATCTCCTCCTATATTCTGCTGGATGCAAGCAGCTGAAGCTTCAAAGGGCCACCATGTACTCAGTTCCCTCCACAAATATGTCAAGCACCTTCTGTCTTCTGTAGACCTTCTGTCTTCCAGAAGTTTGGCTGGGGAGGGCTGCAGAATCAACAGCTTTTGTCTTGAGCTTTATTTATCCAGTGATGGCAAAGTCGGGTGGCTGCTTTCAGGAGGACAAGTAGCCACAGGTTTGTCAGCCTGGTGGATGCAGACTTCTGCCCCCACAGGAGATCTCAGAAGCTGAGAGAGTGTGCGCAGGACAAAAGCATGTCCCTGCCAAGTTGCAGCACTGCTGGGGCCAGCAGACTCCACTGTTGCATACCTCTGCTTCTACTGGCCTGTTGGGAAGCCTAGCCATTTGGAGCTATACTGCTCCTGGTGTTTGTCTCAACAGGAGCCTTCAGTCTTTTCTCCTTGGCAGGCACCCCACCTCCCCCTCTGAAGATGAACTCTGTGTCCCTGTCTGAGTGGAAAAAGCTGGCTTATTCTGGCCCCTGTAAGGGTCACCAGCCTCAGGTGTTGGAGGCGTCTCTTGGTGAATCAGCACAAACGGCTCTGGGCTGTTGCTTCAGTTTCCACTGGAAAACAGCCCCCTGGAGTGCTGGCTCCAAGCTATGCAACAGTTGCCACTGCACTGGCTTCTCATTGAGTAATCATTAGGTAGACATGGCCTCTCCTGCTGGACCTGCGCAGGAGAATGCCTGCCCCACCTGGTGAGACAGCCTTTGGCTTGTGAGGGACAAGAGAGTCACTCAGAATCCTCTGTCTTAGAAATTCACCTATGTGTCCTAGAGTAGGCAACAACAAAAGTAGCCCCATAGTCAGGTCAGGAGTCCACCCCCAAGTAAGCCTCACCAGGCCCAAATCTCCCAGGTACCATTCTGTGTTCCCTGGTAGCCAGATGTCCATGCACATGAGTCTGTATATAAGTGGGTATGCGCATTAGTGTGCACCTGCATGCGTAAGTGTGCTCAATATGAATTAACTCTACAGTGCAGGGTCAGAACAGAGCTCAGGATCTCCCAGTACTTACACAATCATGGGAAACCTGGTTTCTGGAGAGAATGACTCATGTATGGGCTACACTGNGTAACAAAGGGCAAGCTCCCTGTTTGTTCTAGTGTCCTTAGCAAGGAGGATTCCAAGGGTGATTCCTACTGGGCTGAGGCTTCTTGAGCCTCTAGGCACTTATATGTCAAGCCAAGCCCCTCTTCTGCCAGGGCTCAGAGCCTGTGTCCACCCACCCAGCACAAGCCTCCTGCCCCTGACCTGTTTTCTTTGGAAGGCGGAGGATGTTCTTTGGTATAGTATGGTTGATACACCAAGCTACAAAAGGACCCACTGGGTAAACTGGAGACCCCAGAACCTGAGTAGGCTGGACCCTCAGGTGTACAGGAGGATCATTCTGCTCACACCCTAGAAGCTCCAGGGACCAGAGCCAGGCTCTTTCTACTCAAAAGTCCTGCTACCTNAGGAGGACCACAGGCTAAGAGCTCTGGGAGCTGAGGTAGAAGGAGTTTCTTGAGTAGCACCTGGTGAAATGCTTGCTCCGCAAGAATGAAGAGATGAATTTGACCTCAACACTCACATAAAAGAAGCTGGGCATGGCAGCATGAGCTTGTAATCCCAGTGTTGGGGAGGCACAGAGGGATCCCTGGGGCTCACTGGCCAGGCAGCCTAGCCTATTGGTGAATTCTAGGCCAGTGAGAGACTGTTTTCCCCCCTCCCCCAAATCAATAGCACCCGAGGAATGACATCTTTGGCCTCCATGTGCACATGCACATCCATATATGTGTACCCACACACATACATATATACCTGCATATGAATGAGTATGTAGAAACACACATGCATGCACACACACATACACACAAGTAAGACTTTCTGAGTAGCTCAGAACCAAGCATAGAGGTGCCTGACTACTACCCTGTGGTCAGACAAATGGCCAGCAGGCCCTTCAGTTCAGGTCTGGCAACTCAGGGAAAACNAGTGCAGGAGGCAGGAGATTGAGATAGGTAAAGGTGGTGATGCAGAGCATTCTAAAAGTCACAGTGTATCCTTCCCTATTCTCAGAGTATGGGATTCTGCTCTACCAGAGTGGGCAGGGGGAAGAGAGTAAGGGGCCTCTTGGATCATCAGCCCCAGGGGTCGTGTGAACAGGGCCTCCTGTGGGCAAAGCCTTTGTGCTTCTTCACAACAGGAGAACTTGATGCCTCTTCTCATGTTTCCTGCAGTGAGTGTGTGCAAATGCACACCAGGGCTACCTCCGCTCCCACTGCCTCAATCACAGACAACAAGAAGGGCCTGGGTAGATTCTACAGCTCAACTTTGCAGAGAAAACAAACTTTAACAGAGGGCCTTCTCTAGTGCTCCAGGGCCGTGTACTCAAATCATTAGCCAGTCTGTCCTCACAGAGGTCTTGGCTCAGAAAAGTCCTGCGGTGAATCAGTTTTCTGCCAAGTGTCAGTCTGAGATGTAAAAACAGAGAAACCAGAAGCATTAAAACTAAGCAGGATGGGAGGGTCGTCTCAGCAGGAAGCAGGTCTGAGACATGTCTGTGGCCAGGCCAGCAGCAGCCTTCCTACATGCACCTCACTGGAAGCATTTAGCAAGTCCCTAGGGGAACTGCAGTGTCTTTACTTCCTGTAGCCTGGGACCTGGTGTCAGGACCAAATTTCCCAGGGACAGAAAGAGCCAAGCAGCAAAACCATGGCCTCCTGGTCTAGGGCCAATTGCATTTTTCACATCCTCCTGGTTTTGAGAGTGGGTTTGAGAGTGATCCCCAAACAGAGTCCATCTCTCTTTCCACACCATTGGACACTAGATACCAGGACAAAATCAGTGTGCAGGCTGCTCCCACAGGGCCTCAGGTCCCAGTGTAAGTGTGTGGTATAAGGAGATTCCAGGCCACATTCTGTGGGGTCAGCACATGAACAGCAAAGGGAGCCAAAGGGACCCTTCTTGGGAGAGACAGACCATGGGGTTATGGCCTACAGGCTGTACATGAGGCAAAGCTTCAATTTCCCTAACTCTGGAGCCCAAACCCAGACATATTTGTGCCTTTGGGTCACCAACTCTGACACCCTCAGATCTGGATTTGGGTTCCTAAGGATGACTCATACCTTTTACTTGCCCCCACATCAGCTTGGGGGCGGTGGCTTCTGTTCATCCTAACCCCTCACAAAGGAGTGAGGGTTATGGAATGATGCAAACCTGTGTGGGCAGTGTACTGTCTCACTCCACCCCATCCAGCCCTTGGCCCCAGAACCTGAGCAAAACAGCAGAGCCCATGCGGAGGGGATACAGGAGGAGCAGAGGTAGAGATTGTGAGAAGACAGTTTACCTGGGTGCATGAGTCTTGCTTGTTCCTATGCCCTTTGGTTCTTCCCAACCCTCACCCTATGTCACCTCCTCTGCTGTCCTCCCCAGTGGCTGTCAGGCTTGGTCAAACCTAGACCTTCCCCCTTCCTGGTGTCCAGCAATCCCTTTGGGCACCCCTTGGTAACTCTCACACCCTGACATTCCCCCTAATACTTCATCTCAACAGGGCCCTGGAGTCTAGGCCTTTCCCATGCTCAGCTCAGGAAGAGGTATGGAAGGCTCAGAGGAGTTCAAGGTCATATTTCTCAGTGTTTCTATGGTGGGAGAAAAGATATTTCCTGAAAACAGATTCCTGAGGTTTCCAAAGGGCCCTAATTCCAATTAACAAATTCCTTTNGCCTCCTCCTCTGAGAGCTACACAGTGCCCTATATCATAGAGAATAACACCTCAGGCAACAGATACAGGGACAGCACTGAGGTTGTGGGTCTCCTGCCTATACCCCTAGGCAGCTAGAGTCTCTTTTAGGTATTCTGAAGGTCCCTTGGGGAGGAAAGGTTGGGTTCCTGGCTGGACACACAAGGCTCTGAGGCCCTAGTGTGCTCTGTAGGCTGACATGACACCGAGACTGGATGCTCTGCTCAGATGGCACCCTTTGAAGGAGAATCCTGTTACACTGTGTTCTATGCTGTATGGTTAGAGGAGCTCTTTTGGAGGAAGCTTTCTGAATAAATATAACAACAAATGACTTCTTGCCTTTAGAAAATTAGGTGACATTATCCCACAAACCAGCCATTTTATCAGCAGTTTTTCAGGAAATCTTTGGACTTACCAGGTCCTATTCATGGATGTTCACCAATTCATGCTCATCCTGATCATGCTGAACCTGCAGCTACTGTCAATGGTAGTGGCTATGTGAACAGCTACCCAAAGCCTTATGTCCCTCACATAGTGTTGATCTGGGGTTGAAGCTCACCTAGTCAGGCATCCCCAAGAGCCTGCACAGACCAGAACGGCCTCTGTTTCCCCTCATCAAAGTTGTATCCCCTTTCTGTTGGTCTAATCAGTCCTTACACTCTGACTGTGGGAAACTCTAGGCTCTCAGAAACCTCTGGTATCTGGGCTGGTGCAGGCATTTGCCTGTCTGCTCTTGAAGCTCTCTGCCTGTCTATCAATTTCTCTGAGGTTGAATTGCATGGCAGGGCCCATGGGTGAGAAGAAAAGGTGAGAACTGGTAGATGCTCATATCTGTTCTGACAGTAGCAATAGAGGCTGACGTGCCCATAGACAGGCCAGGAATAGAGCAGACCTTATGACTAAGGGCCTTGCAGCACTGGCCTAAGCTGCTCATTGCTATGCCTAGTATAATGTTTTAATTTTTTTCCGATTTAAAAAATTTGAGGGCCAGCAAAATAGTTCAGCAGGTAAAGGCATTTGCTGTCAAGCCTCATGACCTGAATTTGACCCATGAGACTCACATCATGGAAGGAAAGAACCCACTTCTGCAAGTTGTCCTCTGACTTCTATAACACACACTGCACTCACAAATCCACATAGTGAATAAAAAATATGTAATACAAAATTAAAAAGAAAATTGAATGTCGTGCTGAACAATGAACCCAAGTTTTTGCACATGCTTCATCACTGAGCTATACCCCAGCTCCAACAGCTTAGTTTTGTATATGATATATGTACTTATGTATGTGCACATGTGCATATGAGTGCACATGGACATGAACACATTACATATGGAGGTCAGAGGCCAACTGCCTTGGACCGGCCCAGGGAGAGGGTCGCAGACCGAGGGGAACCGGGGTGAAGGTACTCAGGAAAGCTGGGAGTCGGNGATGACAGACAGACACAGACACCAGAATGCTGTGAAACTGCTGCAATTTTTACTGAGATCATTCAAAGTTTTATACAATAAAAGAAGGAACTTGCTCTGGGGCAAATCGAAAGTTACAAAATAAGCATGCTAAAATTAAGCATATGTGGTCACGTCAGCTGTCCCTAGTTCTTAAGACTTTGTCTCTCACCCTGTAGCCTCTTTTGCTTATCTCATCTATTTTCCTTCTTGATGTACTGCCAAAGTTTTCAACCCCCAAGTTGATACCTTCCTTAAGATATTTTCTGTAAACTTTATTTCTTNTCTCTCCTCTCTTAGAAACCTAATGTTTTCCTCTGGACTTTCTGGGAGCTTATCTATCATTAGCTTAGCTTGTTCCAACCTTTTCATAACTTTCTTTTAGATCTTTGTGTTTTTTCTCCAAAACTTGAACTTGAACATAGCCTGCACCATCAGTGGAGCTTGTAGTACACTCTCTTCAAAATCAGTATTATATCAGGAGCATCCAGTGGCCTTTTAATTATATACAGCTGCTTGGTTANGCACAGAAAAGGGAAATGATCAGAAGACTTAAAATGATTAGTCCTCCTGCCAGCCATTATCCGCAGAACCCAGGTGCTTGAGGAACTTGACATATTCAGGCTGTCAGCCGAGGAACCGCCGGAGGCCTATCCTCGTAAGGCACAAACCCCCCTGCCTTATGCGACCACCGGATCACCAGCATTTGTCACACAGGCGACACCGCCGTGGGTGTGGCAGCCAATATTAGGTGTCTTAATACTACCACTGTCTCCATCTTTATTTTTTAAGACATAGCTTTTCAGGCTGGGAGGTGGTGGCACACAACTTCAATCCCAGTACTTGGGAGGCAGAGGCAGGCAGATTTCTGAGTTTGAGGCAAGCCTAGTCTACAGAGTGAGTTCTAGGCTAGCCAGGGCTAACAGAGAAAACCACCACCAACAAAAAAGACAGTTTTCCCCTGAACTTGAAGTTCATTGATTCAGCTATGCTGGCTGGCCAATGAGCTTCAGTTACCCCACCGCTTTAGAGCCAGTTACAGATATACATCACCATTCCTGTCTTATATGGGTGCTGGGAATCTGAACTTAGATCCTTATGCTTGTGTGGCAGGCACTTNACCCATGGAGCCACCTCCCTAGCTCTCCCCAATAGTTTAATTTTTGAAAAGAGAAACAGGAATTATGGGAAAATGCATCAAAGCAGGCAGCAGAAGCAGTGTCCCCTGGTACACCAAGACAGTTTACTCTGTTTCCCATAAGTGACTGCATAGGGACACACCTCTATTAGTGACAGTGTATAGTCAAGGTTAAGATCATGGGTACTGGCATCAATGCCTTAGTTTGAATCATGCCACACTCCTGAGAGGCTCAAAAATATCATGTATTTCACTGTCTCTTGTGTAGGCTGAACAGCACCCCCTGAAGCCCACATGACCACAGCTATCCACAACTGCACTCTACCTGTACCACAATTGTGGTGCCATCTGTCCCTTCTTTGGCCTTGTAGCTGAATGATTGGTGGGTCAGCCAAACCAAAACTCTGTGTATCCTGGGTTCTCTGGGCCTACCTGTTATCAGAGTTGGCATTTTTCCTGAAGATGTAAGAGTTTTGGGTGCAACAAGTTCTTCCCAGGTGACTCCTGTGTATCTGTCTATGGGAAACCATATGTGTATCCACTGATGGAGAGCTGTGTATGTGTCTAGTGATAGGAACCATATGAGTGCCCACTGAAAAACTACATATGTGCCAAATAAAGGAACCATGTAAGTGTCCACTGACAGGGAACTACACATGTGTTCACTGAAGGGAACTATGCAAGTGCCAATTGATAGGGAAATACTTGTTTGCCAACTGAGGCAAACAATGAGAATAAATCCTGACAGGGGTGTATATGCTGATGTGATTTCATATACCTACTGTAGACTTGTCTTTCTTCTCAGCACTACTCTTGAGGCTTAGTCTTGTTGGTGCATTTACATCTAACTCAAGGATGTTTATAACTTTTGCATTTGTAAAGCCAGTTTCTGGTGTGCCTGTCTGTGGATACTCTGGATTGTCTTTGGTGCAAATGCCACCTTTTGCCTTTCCAGCTCTGTTGCCAGTGTCCCCCAAGACACTTGTGTTTCCAGAATTACCAACTAGCATGGTGGGGACAGGGTGGCTTCAGATGAAGGGCTATCTTGTAGCACATAGCCCAAGAGAGTTAACCTGCAATGGATACAGGCCCTGCAATGGATACAGGCCCAACTCTGGATTCTTGGCCCAACCCTCACAAGGAGGTTTTCTCATAGCCCTAGTTGGTTCAGTGAAGGGTATAAGTAGAGATACTGATGCAAAGTACATGGGATGGAGAAAGTGTTCCATCAGGCCCTGAAGCCAAACTAGGGTTCTCCAAGACTGTGTTTTGACACATAGCCCAGCTGCTGCTCAGATCTGCACAGCAGGTGGAAACATGCACAGCATGGACATGTACTTTAGAAAATTTTATAGCTCAAACTTGTCCACAGTTTTACATTAATTGAATCTAGTAAAGAAACTGTGAGATAAGCAATTATTAGAAAGAAATGGGCCTGTACTTTGTATTTTAAAAGATTTGTTTAGTAAAGTTTTCAACTATATTTTACCTAAGTATCACTTTGTGACAGTCTAGAGCAAAAACTTTTGTTAGAATGTAGGCTGGTGCATGCTCCTCTGGGGCTAGCAGGTGGTTATTGTCTTGAGACTAATGGATATCAGAGTCTTGGGCATTCTTCCTGTGGCTGCTGTGGGTCCTGAGGAGTGTTCTAGGTTAATGGCTAACACCTGTGAGAATTNACCACATTGAAGTTGAAGCCCAGCAACTAGCTTAAGGAAACAGAATCAAGCTCCACTAGTCTCTTTAGAATTACACCCTCATTCATGTATTTGTAAATGTTGTGCTTAGAAAAAAACATCACCAGTAGAAGGGGCTGAATCTCTGTGTTCACCAAAGGAAGACATTCATGAAAAAAAAAAATCAGGCCTTTCTCTAAAATAGTCAATGTCATAAAATAAAGGCAAATTTGTGGAAATGTTCCAGATTCAAATTCACCAAAGAGGCACTTTTTATGCAGCACAAGTGCCAGACTAGACTTGATCCAGATGTACCAGACTGAGCAAGCTGGAACATAGTCCTGGGAAGAAACTAGTTTGTGGCTGACCTCAAGGTCACCTATAGGAAACACACAGTAGTATATGAAACCTGCAACTATGAAATAGTTCACATTAAAATTGTGTGTACATGTAAATGTGGGCAGACAAGAGCAAGCATATTTGAGTACATGCAGGAGTATGTGCAAACACATGCAGGAGTGTGTGTACTGAACATCACATGTGCACATGCAAATATATACTCAGTGGTGTGTCAAAAGCTGGGCCTTTTTTTTTGTATCCACATCTATATTGTAAATTTTCTGCCACTGTGAAATTAATTTCAAACTGAAAGGTAACCATAGGCACTTCTGATGAAAGGGCAAGTGCAGGTGGGACATGATGGCCTAGGGAGACTCAGGATAGCAGTGATGAAAAGCTTTTGATGTGTGTGTGTGTCCAGTATACTCTCTCCCCAGTTCCCTAGCAGGCATTCCTCTATGGGGATGTAGGGTCTCTTTTGGGCTTTGTAGACCAATTTGCACTGATACAGGAAGACCTGGAGTGGGACTTGGAAGGGGTAAGATGGGTGCCAGGGCAAGGTAGAACTTTATGGATAACAGGTTGCAGGCCTCACTTACTCCCAGGCTCTCCATCCTCTGGTGCCATTTCTACCCAACAGAATGCTCAGTACCAATGAAGTCAGTGTGAAGTCTTGAATTTACTACATAAGAATTTTAGGAATTTCGTCCTAGTCTGAAAACTTGTTCAAAACATCCCTTTGTATTTACAATTGCTTGGGTTTTGAATTTTTGCCCTGTTCAGAGAAGCCATGACTTCTTAAGNGTTTGTGTTTGTGAGGATCAGGTTTGACACTTCAGGCTGTCTAGCTGTGCTCTACTCCATTTGGTGTTCAGGCTGGGTCAGTATCATGGTGTTGTCTTAGGAAGCTGGCTAGGAGCCCAGGGTTCCTCTGGGCCTGGCCAGGAGGAAAACTACTGCTTGGAGGACCAACTAAGAGTTACTCAGGCTCAAGGGAGAGTGTCTTTTGGTGACACGTCAGCAGAGGTGCCTGGAGCAGGGGGCTTTGGGCCATTTGGCCTGACTTATCTCCTGCATGATGGTCTACTTCCTAAGCCTGGGTCCTAGGTCTTCCTGATTTGGGGCTTCTGGATTGTTCTTTCTAATCAAGTGCTCTGTTGGGATTGGAGGGTGGGATGATGCAGGGGTCCCCACACTGTTATCCTCCCCAGTCTCACCTTATGATTTCTAAGTTCTCAATGACAGGCCTATACCAGCAACTGCTTAGATGCTATGGTCAGGAAAGGCACAAGTTTATAAGGCTAATAAGCACTCTGGTCTCTCCAGAAGCATGCCATCAGTAGTATGTGGTGATATTTTGTTTGTGCTCTAACAAATAAAGCTTGCCTGGAGATCAGAGTACAGAGCTAGGCACTAGTTAACTATAGAGGTCAGGTAGNGGTGGCACACACCTTTAATCCCAACACTTGGGAGGAAGCAGCAGGAAGATCAGGAGTTCAAGGCCACCCTGGGCTACATGAGATTGATCCAGTCTAAAAGAGAAAGAAAGCCAGGCGGTGGAAGCTCACACCTTTAATCCCAGCACTAGGGAGGTGGAGACAGGAAGTGATACGGCTGGGCGGAGAGAGGAATATAAGGCAGGAGGAAACAGGAGTTCAACCCTTTTCAGTCTGAGGACTCCTAGAGGTAAGAAATCTCTCTAATGGCTGGCTCCTTTACTTCTCTGATCTTTCAGCATTTACCCCAATATCTGACTCCGGGTTTTTATTAAGACCAATTAGAATTTGTGCTACAGTAGTACATTCTGTTTGACACTGGGAAACAGTGCTCAGAAGTACCACTCATTTTTGAAAAGCATATTGTAAGGTAATTTCTAACTTTACAGTCTTTATCCATGAAAAATTTAAAGCCAAAAATGCAATCTCTGCCAGAAGTCAGGGAATTTTGAGTCTTAGAGATGGAAAGCCAAGAAAGGCAGAAGTTGAGGTTGAACTTAGGATCTGGTCAGCTCAGCAAGGGAACATGAGAAGGGACAGTGCTGGAACCATTGGAAAAATAGGGATTATGATATGGGAGCCATGAAGTTTATGTTGGGAAAGAATGTCTCTCCAAGCAGTGTCTAGGATGCCTTTGAGATATGTTTGGGGAAGAAAGTGGGAAAGGGCAGAGGATATATAATATGGAAGTTTAGAAGTATTTACTGCTCAGGGAAATGTGAACAAGGCACAGTACTTACTGTTTGCAAAGAATATACTTGGATTCTGGTTGTGGTCAATGTGGGCAAGTGCTGCATCCTCTCAAGAGCCTTCTACTGAGACAGAGAATGGGAATGTGAACAGACAACTGGTAAAGATGGAAGAACAAACCATAAAGAACAAGTTAGGCCGAGAGAGAGAGAGAGAGAGAGAGAGAGAGAGAGAGAGAGAGAGAGAGAGAGAGAGAGAGAGCTGTCTCTTATACACATCTAGATGTGTATAAGAGACNAGAAAGAGAGAGACAGAGAACACCAATGAAGACCAAAGTAGGGGTTACAGGTCTTAGAAATTTTTAGTAGGTAGATCTGACTTCAAAACCATGCATGTGTATGGAATTAATTGTGAGCAGACTTAGATGGAAAAACAATCCCTAAAATGAGCAAAAGGCATAGTGCTGCCTGCTTGTTCATTTGGAGGTATATCTACATAAGGTCTCCTACAAGAATACCTAGAGAAAGTTGCTGGTGTGGGAAGAAGACAAAGATGTGACCAGTCACCCACTCACTGGGCTTGGGCTCTAAGCCGAATCCTAGATGTAGATGTGAACTGTTTCGTAGTAGGGCTTTTCTTCACTAAGCCTGGCCACAACTTTCAACAAGATGATCCCCTGCCATTAGAGAGGTCAGCAGACTGCCACCCTTTCCTCTGAGCCTCCTGTAGAGCAATGCACTCAGCCCACAGCTCCGTGGCCACCCTTGCCTTCCTGAGCCATTCTCATCTGGGTGGGATATTGCTCATGCTCCCCTTGGGGTTCCTGTCCACTTCTAGGGATGTTTTCCATCACAACTTCCCAGTCCAGCCTGCAGCACTTGTATGGATCTCTGACCCTCCTCTATACTCAGGATAACCTTCTTTAGTCACTTACTATTGGCTCTGTTCCCACTGTGCAGAGAGGTGACAGAGACTTCTATCTCTACTTGAGCCCTTAGCTGGGACACCCCATCCTGTCCTGTGTTAGAAGGCCATTGTGAGAGCCCTGATCCCTCTTTTCCCCTATAGACCTATGAAATTCTTCCCATCTTCTGGGCCTATCTGCCGTGTGTGTGTGTGTGTGTGTGTGTGTGTGTGTGTAGACCTTGAAATCTCCCTGCCTCAGTGCTGGGATTAAGGCATGTGCCACCAAGCTGAATTGGAACAGTTTATAAAAAAAGATTTACTTATTTTTATTTTATATGTATGGGTGTTTTGCCTGCATGTGTCTGTGTAACACATGTATGTAGTTCCAGCAGGAGCCAGAAGAGGGGAGTTGTTGGGTCCCTTGGAACTGGAGTTACAGACTGTTGTGATCCACCATATTGGTGCTAGGAATCAAATCTGAGTCCTCTGCAAGAGCAGCAAGTGCTTTTAACTGTGGCTAAAAACTCTGGGCACATTCTTAATAGGACTTCTGCTTGTGACTTGAGGGGGTTCAGCTGTGCCTCCTGCACTCTTGGTCACTTGCTCTTGTATGTGCAATGCGGTTATAGAAGATGGGCTATAAGGTGTTATCTTGTAATAAAAGTTAGATAAGGAGCCGTGGTGGTACACAGCATGGGCTACACGGCAAGATCATGTCTCAACAAACAACTGGGGTTGGTGGTGATGTGGAGTGTGCACTCAAGAAGAAGGAGGACAATGAAGAACAGAAGAGAGACAGTTATAGTGGGTAAGAGTAAAATATTTACTCAGTACCTATTGGGTATGCTATGGTTAAGGAGATTAGATATGAGAAACATGTCATTATAAGACTGATTATCTATTAAATAAGAATCCAGTGTGGAGTAACCTAAGGTTGTTGGACTCTGTTCCATTGCTGAATGTTTAGTGATAGTCTTTACTTCTGGGCTCACTGTTCTGTTGTTGTACATAGAACACTCCTTAGATACCCTAGCTTTTAGAGACACATGGTTGCTCCCAGTGTGTCCCCCTGGTGTCATTGATAAACTTGGTTCAGTTAGACAGTGAGGCACATACACTAGAAAGGACCCAGGGAACCTCTGCATCTGACCTCATCATCCCATTTTTCCCTTTGTGAGTTTCTTCAGTTTCCTAAATCTTTCACAATGCTACACTGAATTGACAGCTTGTTTTTCTGTGAAATGAATCCAACAGGGACTCAGAGCAACTCTGGCTAGCGTGGTCCAGCGCCCCCTAGCGTTACCAGAATGTACTGTGGCAGAGCCATGTTCTCCCCAAGAAGGCACTGCCCCACATAAATGGATCTGTGCTTTGAGATGCCACTGTTAACCTGTAATTACTTTACCTGTCAATTAGTTAGTTACACAAACTTTCTTACACCACACTTAAAATGACTGTCTTTCCATTCATTTTTATAGAATAGCACTATTAACAGCAAACATCTGAAAGGAAATGGCTTGTCCAATCTGAACTAGAATTTTGTCATTGTCCTAAAGAACATTCCACTAGCTTATTCATTCTGGCTCCAATAAACAATCTGGTAATGGTGAGATGGCTCAGCAGGTAAAGATGGTTGCTGACAAGCCTGATGACCTGAGTTTGAACTCTAAAACTCACAAGGTAGGAGAAAACTAACTCTTGCAAGCTCTCTTCTGACCTATATGCATGCATACACACACACACATAAATAAAATATAGTAAAATAAAAAAACCCTTCAGATTTAATTCCTCTTGGCCACTTCCTTCTAGAGTATTCCCTCTGAATCTCACATGGCAATGACATTTTCTGTTTATAAACATATTATCTTTAGTCTTAAAGATTTCCTCCCCACTCAAAACTCAGAAACTTAACAAAAGAAAAATGACAACTGTGTTTATTTTCCTGGTCATGTGTAGCATTTATATGCTTCCCTGGGTCTCTTAGCAAGGGCTTTACTTGTTGGCTGAGAAGGATGCTCATAGGGAAAAGGGGCCTATGAATTTGTACAGTTAGGGAGGAGCCAAANGTGACTTTTGAACTCTGTTACATTTTGACTTTAGGAAATANAAGTCCATGTGGTGGACAACATGTGACCATCTGACACAGCATGCCACTGAGCCAAAGCTATACTGTTAGTTACCATGGCAAGCCAAGGCCAAGCAGAGCTCAGTTGCTGATGAACTGCAGGTGGGACTGTGGCAAGCAGGAAAGGTACTGCTTGCTCTTCCAGGGTCAGGGTAGGTGGGACAAGGTGCTTCCCCCTACCCCCACAGTCTTACTTCTCTGCTGCTCACACCACCTGCCACTGGCCCTTGACTTCCACACAGCTTGCCTTGAATAATTCACACTTCTATGCTGCTGTTGGGGGATGAATATGGGCTTCCAGTATTGATTAGTGACACCCAGGAGCCCCATCTTGGAGCGCTACTACCTGTGTAAGTAGCAGGGTTTGTGCAACTACCTATATGTTTACCTAGGTGAAGATTACTGGAAAAAAAACAACAGATGGACTGGGGTTAGTGATAAATGCTGATGAAAGGGCCCAACAAGGTAAACATCTCAACTTAACCAATGTGCCCTGGAACTAAATGGCTCCCTAAAGCTCAGCTGTAACTTAATAAAAATAGTGTGCAATGCTAAAAATCACGTTATCAAAATTTATGTGTAGAATGTAATATAAAGCAATAGAAGAAATTGTAAAAATTAAGATTACATCTGAATTATCAGACCCTGTGATCCAGAACTCTGAGGGAAGAATGTAGTGGGGTGAAACGCACCTGTTGGATTCCATAGAACTGTTTCAACATTATTTCCCTGAGCAACACTACAGCCATGAGTGTGGAGCTCAGTCTGCTGTGCCCCTTTGCATCTGACCCATGGGTTAGGGTTAGGCTCAAGGTTCACTCTGAGGTATCAAAAACACAGGAGGTCATTTACATTTCACATTTATCTGACATCTTAGCATTAAGTAATCATGTTTTCATTATATGATAGAAAAACATTTCTATCATAAATATGGATTTTATAACATTTTATAAAGTTACGAGAATTGGAGGTGTAGAGTCGGCTCAGGAATTAGGAGTGCTTGCTAGCTGGGTGTAGTGGTACATGCCTTTAATCTCAGCACTAGGGGGGAAAAGGCAGGCAGATCTCTGTGAGTTCCAAGCTAGCGTGGTCTATATAGTGAGTTCCAGGACAGCCAGGGCTATGGGAGAGACCCTGTCTTAAAAAAAAAAAAACAAAAAAAAACAAAAAAACAAAAACCCAACACCCTGCCCGTACCCAAACTATACCAAATAACAACAAGAAAAAAAATGTTTGCTGCTCAATCTTGAGGACTAGAATTCAGATGCCTGCACCCATGTTAGGTGGCTCACTATTGTATATAACCCCAGCTCCAAGGGATCCAAAATGCTCTCTTCTGGATTTGGCAGAGCCGTGCTCCCTCACATGTACAGATACTCACACAGACACATACACATAAAATGAAATAATAATGTAAATATTTTTTAAAGAGTAAGAGTAAGTGGTGAATATGATCAAAATACATTGCATGAAATTCACAAAGAATTTACAAAAATATTTTTACAAACAAATTCTGGGAATGGAAGCAACTTAGCACAGGTATATTATTACAAGATTTCTGAATACCTATCACATACTTCTAGGATCAAGTACACTCCTGGGAGAAAGCTATGCCTGGGTCATATGTCCTCTGGGACAGCAGAGGAAGGCTTATTACTGCTCAGCAACCCAAGAATCATTTCCCGAGGACTGGGGATGTGCAACACTGGCAACAGCATTCACAGAAGTCACACACCACTGGAATAATCCAGTATGCAGTCTGCCTGCATCTCAGCCCATCTGCAGAGTGGGCACTTCCTTCCTTCTGCTGTTAATGTCTTCCACAGAACCAGACAAGTTCTCTGACAAATTATAGGCAAATAGAAAATAAAGGATTAGCCCCTTTCCCAGCCCTTAGGGTGTTGAATTATGAGAGATACAGGGACTGGGAGTGAGGCACATGCCACTTACCTATGAGTGCCAAATGTCTCCCATAGGAAGGGTCCATTGTCCACAAAGCAACAGGTTCTATGCCCTTAGACCTTACCTGCAAGGTCTCTGCAGAGATTTGTCCATGGTACATAGCACCACACACTGGCTGGCATAAGCCCCAANTAACAGAACTATGTCACTGGAAACCCATAACACATGGAGGAAATGCAATCACCCTGAACTGTTGGCTCTTCATGAGGGATACTCTGTGCACATATGTTATGTTTGGCACAAGCCTGGCACACCTGAATCCCAGTGAGCTGCAGCTGGGGATTCCTGACAGTAAGTCCCAAGTGGCCGTTCACTTTGCCTCCACAGCCACATTTAAGGGAGTTCTACAGTGTCAGGAAGACTACAGCTGCCAAAAAATTCCACAAGGCTATCCAGACAGCTACTTTATCAGAAAGCTACTTTATTTAGTTACATTATCTCTCTATAATGAACTTGTACAGTGATATTTACCGAGGAACACACACATGCCAGGGGCTGGCTGCAGAGCGTAGATTTGCAGGTGTAGAGGGCAAGAATGGGCTCATCTTCTCAGTGTCCATCCTCCCAGGGGATGCTGACCCTGTAGGAAGCATTAAGAGATGTAAGGAGTTATGAGCTTTGAAATGACTTAATTCTATACTGCTGAAGAAAATGAAGAATGCAAACATCAAATAAGAAAAATAAGTTGAAAAAAAGCGAAGAGTTTACTGGCTTAGTGTTTTTAAAGTTTCATGTTAGGTTAGTTCTTTCAAAGTACTGATGACTAATGTAAAAATTTGTCATGGAGACAGGAACCAACACTAATGGGCTTCTGAACTACTGCCAAGAAACTGAAGAGTGTGAGGTTTTGTGTTTGTATCTGCACAAACATCTCATGTATGTACTCTTCTGAGAGCAGCCTTGGTGCCAAAAAGCTGGCTGAGCACTTGCCTGCACACTGCCTCTGCAGCAGGCCCGAGATGCTGATGGGCTGTCGGGGTAGTCCTGTCCATGAACTAGCAAGGCTGGGGGAAGGCCCTTGTGCTGCTCTGCTGGATAGCTGTGATGCTGGAGCTGGTGATAGTTCCTTGTACGGCATCTGCAATGGTGGGACTCTAACAATAAATTAAACAAAAACAGTCACAAATGTTCTTCATATTTCTGGTAACATGGTCATCCAAGCACTCACTACTGCGTGGCCTTAAAGGTTGATGAAAAACATGTTCTGAATACTCTGGATGAATAAGGCCTGCTGTAGGCTGAGAAGGTGGTGAACAGGACCACTCAGGAGGCTGCCCTTGTCTGTCAGCTATCCTAGGGACTTGCTGTACTGATGTTGACCAAAGTCAAGAGGCATCTGCACTTTCCCTAGGGTCCATGACAATGATTAGCTGAGCAGGAACAAAGGGAGCCAGGATCTTTAAAACTTCATGATCTGCTCTGTCACCACAGCCAGCTTCAGCCTGTATCTACCTGTTCCTGGAAGCCACTTCACTCCACCTTCCCCAATCCCTTCCAGCAACTCTAGGCAGTTCTAGCACCTTCTCACCATGTGGTACCATCTTGCTTCTTCAGGCCAGCCTATAGCTCCTCCTCTCATCCTTTAGTCATCAAGGGCTCCAGGCTCCATTCTCAGCATTCTGAAGGGTATGGAAGCTTCCTTGGCAAGCTTGTCCATACAATGTTTTTGACTATGGACTCCAGAAAGATGAGTCTTTACTCATGTGTGCTGCNCAGGCTCACCTTACAGGCTGTACTCAATATGGTGTTATCATCAGCTGACTGAATTCCCCTTCTTTGCTAATCTCTACTTTTTCTAGATTTTATGGGTTTTGGACATCCTGGAACCTTGTAGTTCTTGGAGACACTGCTCATCCTGGGGCAGCTAACTTCTGTAACTCATAAACAGCTTGCCTGTGGGCACACTTCTCACAAGCAAACCTACTTGCCTTCATCCTTATCTTCCTTTTTCAAATCCACACACACCAACCTTTCTCTTGCCTATACATTCTGGATGAGCAGGGACTTCCAGTGAGCCCAGGGTCTACAGAGTTATCCAGAATAAACAATCAACACTTCTTGCCTTCCACAGAAAGCACAGAACAAGTTTATGTTCACTTTTCCCTGCCCTTTTTGCAACAATCTCTAGATAGCCACCTCTGTTGCCATCTTACCACAGATGATTCAAACAGAGTCAGGGTACTCAGCAATATACTTACCCTGTATGTATAACCATGTAGTTTAGAGGAGCCAGAAAATGGATGCTGGGGTTGCAGTAACAACACAATATACCACCAACCAGGAGAATCAAAATCCAGTAGAGAATGAGGTAAGGTTGGTGCTTCAGGGTGAGCCAGCATCAAGGAAGTGGGGGATAAAGTCCCCAGAGTGGGCAAACACTTCTTGTCAGGTTCTTCAACCAACAGACAAATGCATATAACCTCAGGACCCAANAGGCAGACATGTGTGGTGATTATATTGTGTTCCCCAAAATATTGTCTACCCTAATAAAACTTATTTGGGTTCAGAGAACAGAACAACCACTAGATTAAACATAGAGGTTAGGCAGTGGTAGCACATGCCTTTAATCCTAGCATTCCCGAGGCAGAGATCCATCCAGATCTCTGAGTTCAAGGCCACACTGGAAACAGCCAGGCATGGTGGTACACACCTTTAATTCCAGCACCTGAGANCTCATGTCTTTGCTTGAGAAAGACACATGCCTTTAATCCNAGAAAGTAGTGNCAGGAAGCAGAAANGTANATAAGGTGTGGAAACCAGAAGCTAGAAAGCCTCTTAAGCTTTCAGGCTTTGAGCAGCAGTTGAGCTGAGATTCATTTGGGTGAGGACTCAGAAGCCGGCAGTCTGAGGAAACAAGATCAGTTGAGGAGTTGGCAAGGTGAGGTTGGCTGTGGCTTGTTCTGTTTCTCTGACCTTTCAGAATTTACCTTAATACCTGGCCTGGTGTTTTCAATTAATAAGACCCTTTAAGATTCATTTACAGACATGGCTACATAGACCAGGCCATGTGCTTACTGCAGCTGGGTTAGCCGGAGGTACATAGTAAAATGCAGAGTTGATCATGGCATTGCAGGATGTTCAAGGGAAGCAGCTCAAAATGCAGGGATTGCCTTCTGCAGACTAGCCTTTGAGTGTTCAGAATGTGTGTGAGAGACATTGGGAGCCGCCTACCTGTCCATGGAGAAAGGTGTGGCTGAGTGAAGAATATGTTTTTAGAGTTGGCATACCATAGCCATAGGCCAAGCCAGCCTGTCTGCTTCTGTGAAATATTTTATGGGGCACAATCAGCCTGCAAGCTTCTACTCCTCCAGCCACACTCCTCAGACAAAGGCAGAGCTGAGGAGCTACATGAAAAGCAAGAATATTTACCTCTCGGCTTTTACAGGAAACATTTGTGATCCTAGCTTACTCCTTTAAAGAGTTATTGTGCAGCCATTAAGTAGTTCTTTTTGAGGTCTCTTAAGTCATAACTTGGATTAAAAAAACTCAAACTATAAAGTGAAACATACAATACAACATTCTCCAAACATGGACACATAGGGTTAAAAGGCAACACGTCAGCTTCAACACTGGCTGGAGGTTTTGTTTGGCTTATGTTTTACCCTAACAAGGACCTACCTGATAGCCTTCGTCATGTTTGCATGGTTGGGTGTCAAGCTGAGATGCTGGGGTCCCCGGCAGGAGACACTGCCTGTGGAGGGAATAAAACACACTGTGTAGTATTAGTGTGTCATAGTACCAGATCATACCTGCTGCTGCTTCTCTACAGGTGTGGTCATGTCAGGGTTAGGGTTAGGATTATGGTCAGAGTCAGGGTCAGGGGTTAGGGTTAGGTTCAGGTGGCATGTGTACCCACAGATCATCTCTGATTCTAGGCAGTTCTCTGAGTGTGACTACTGATCCACCATGCACCCCAAATCCTTCTCACTGCCACACAAGAAACATGTGTCTTGTCTTCTATTTTCACCTATGCCCCTTTTCAACTTGGAGATAATGTGAACAATTCAAATAAATTGACACCTTGATGTCAGTAGCTGGGACCAGAATCAACCAGGCCAGTTGAGTTTGGGCCTCAAAAAGTTGATCCTGAGCCATGGTGTCTGCTCTGCTGGCCAGTAGGTAGTCAGCAAGGGCCAGACATACATGCCTGGTACACAGGTGCTTAGTGAATACCAGTAGCCACATATGAAGGCCTGGAAAGCACCTTCAGGAGAATGCCCCATTTTCACTTAAAAAGAATGTGCATTCTGCTATTGTCAGGTGATGTCTATATATGCTTTTTCTTATAAGTTAATTCGGCTAAATTTCGAGTCTTCTAACTTCTTAGCAACTTTCTTAGCAACTACATATTTGGTGGTTTATCAATTATAGGGAACTGGATATTGAAATACCCAAACTATAATCTTTGGATTTCTCTTTAATTCATTATATATTTGGGTTTGTTGTCTATACACAGTAATTGTTTTAGCTTCCTAATATAGTAAACATTTGGTATCATAAAATGTCCCTTTATTACTATTATATTTTTATATTTATATATATAGTTACTATTATAACTAGTAATATTGTTATCTTAAAATTTACTTTGTCTATTATGAATAAAAATCACTCTAGTTCCTTTCTGGTTGCTGTTTGCATGATATCTGNTCTGTAGGTTTTCCTTCGCCTATTTGTGCCTTTGAACTGAGTATATTTCTTATAGATAGAATGTAGGTAGAATTTTTATGCCAGTCTGACAATCTCTGCTTTTTTGCTGGAGCATTTAGTCCATTCCACTCACAGTGACTTTTGATGTAGTTGGATTTGGGTCAACCCTCACACATTGATAATGGGAGACTTCAATACCCTACTCTCACTAGTGGACAAAGCATCCATACAAAAACTAAACAGAGACATACTGGAGCTAACAGACACTATGAACCAAATGGACCTAACAGCTCTCTACAGAACATTTCACCCAAACACAAAAGAATACACCTCTTCTCAGCACCTCATGGAACAACTCCAAAACTGATCACATACTTGGTCACAAAGCAAGTTTCAACAGATACAAGAAAACTGCATCCTATCAGACCACCACATATTAAAGNTAGATTTCAACAACAGAAATAATAGAAAGCCTATGAACTCATGGAAACTGAACAACTCTCTATTGAATGACTACTGGGCCAAGGCAGAAATAAAGAAATAATTCCTAGAATGCAATGAAAATGAATGCACAACATACCCAAACTTATGGGACACAATGAAAATGGTGCTAAGAGGAAAGTTCACTGCACTAAGTGCCTACTTAAAGAAATTATAGAGATCTGATACTAGCAACTTAACAGCACACCTAAAAGCTCTAGAACAAAAAGAAGCAAGCCTACCCAAGAGGAGTAGATGGCAAGAGATAATCAAACTGAGGGCTGAAATCAATAAAATAGAAACAAAGAGAACAATACAAAGAATCAATGAAACAAAGAGTTGGTTCTTTGAGAACACCAACAAGACAGACAAACCCTTATCCAAACTAACTAAAAGACAGACAGAGAATATCCAAATCAACAAAATCAGAAAGGAAAAGGGGGCCATAACATCAGACACTGAGGAAATTCAAAGAATCTTTAGGTCATACTTTAAAAACCTGTACTCCACAAAACTGGAAAATCTGAAAGAAATGGACAGTTTTCTGGATAGGTACCACATACCAAAGTTAAATCAAGACCAGATAAACAATTTAAATAGAACTATTACCACTAGGGAAACAGAAGGAGTAATTAAAAGTCTCCCAACCAAAAAAAAACCCAGGCCAGATGGTTTTAGTACAGAATTCTACCAGACTTTCAAAGCAGAGCTAACGCCAAAATTCCTCAGATTATTTCACAAAACAAAAACAGAAGGAACATTGTTAAATTCATTTTATGAGGCCACGGTCACCCTGAGACCCAAACCACACAAAGTTTCAACAAATAGAATTACAGACTGGTGTGCCTCATGAACATAGATGCAAAAATACTCAACAAAATACTGGCAAACTGAATTTAAGAACACATCAAGNAGATCATCCACCATGATCAAGTAGGCTTCATCCCAGAGATGCAGGGATGGTTCAACATATGAAAATCAGTCAATGTAATCCACCATATAAACAAACTGAAAGAAAAAAACCCCACACGATCACTTCATTAGATGCTGAAAAAGCCTTTGACAATATCCAACACCTCTTCATGATAAAAGTCTTAGAGAGATTAGGGATAAAAGGAACATACCTAAACAGAATAAAGGCAATTTACAGCAAGCTGATGGCAAACATC
Source organism: Neotoma lepida (assembly GCA_001675575.1). Classification (NCBI taxonomy): domain Eukaryota; kingdom Metazoa; phylum Chordata; class Mammalia; order Rodentia; family Cricetidae; genus Neotoma; species Neotoma lepida. The sequence goes on along the minus strand of LZPO01035917.1, from coordinate 6,720 downwards.
AAATAAAATTGAGTGGAACTCAAAGCAATTTCATCAAAATCAGGAACAAGACAAGGCTGTCCATTCTCTCCATTTCTATTCAACATAGTATTTGAAGTTGTAGCTGGAGCAATAAGACAACTGAAGGAGATTAAGGGGATACAAACTGGAATGGAAAGTCAAAGCATCATTATTTGCAGATGATATGACAGACCTGGAAAATTCTACCAGGGAATTCCTACAACTGATAAGCACCTTTAGTGAAGTGGCTGGACACAAGATTAACTAAAAAAAAAAAAAATCAGTATACCTCCTATCCACAAATGGCAAACGGGCTAAGAATGAAATCAGGGAAACAACACCTTCATAACAGCCACAAATAATATAAAATATCTTGGGGTAACTCTAGTATGCTGCTTCAACTCCACACACAACCAGCCATTCTTGGGGTAACCCTAACTAAGCAAGTGAAAGACCTGTATGAAAAAGTCTTTGAAGAAAGAAATTGAAGATATCAGAAGATGGAAAGATTTCCTAGGCTCATGGATTGGTAGGATTAACATAGTTAAAAATGGCCATCCTACCAAAAGCAATCTACAGATTTCAATGCAATCCCCATAAACATTCCAATACAATTCTTTACAGACCTTGAAAGGACAATACTCAACGTCATATGGAAAACCAAAAAACCCAAGATGGCTGAAACAATCCTGTACAATAAAAGAACTTCCAGAGGTATTACCAGCCCTGATTTCAAGCTGTACTACAGAACTATAGTAATAAAAACCTCATGGTATTGGCATAAGAACAGACAGGTTGATCAATGGAATCCAATCAAAGACCCAGACTTAAATTCACACACCTATGGACACCTGACTTTTGATAAAGAAGACAGAAAGAAATATACAATAGAAAAAAGAAAGCATCTTTAACAAATGGTGCTGGTCTAACTGGGTATCAGCATGTAGAAAAATGCAAATAGATCCATATGTATCACCCTGTACAAAACTCAAGTCCAAGTGGATCAAAGACCTCAACATAAAATCAGATACACTGAACCTTAATAGAAGGGAAACCTTAATAGAAGAGAAAGTGGGCAATGGCACAGGAGACAACATCCTGAACAGAACACCAATAGGGCAGGCACTAGGATCAAGATGGGACCTCATGAAACAGAAAAGCTGCTGTTATAGCAAAGGACAATGTCAATAGGACAAATGGCAGCCTACAGAATGGGAAAAGATTTTCATCAAATCCGCAATTGACAGAGGGCTAATTTCCAAAATATATAAAGAACTCAAGAAACTAGACATCAACAAATCAAATAATCCGATTAAAAAATGGGATACAGATCTAAATAGAGAATTCTCAACAGAGGAATCCGAAATGGCTCAGAAACACTTAAAGAAATGTTCAACATCCTTAGCTGTCAGGGAAATGCAAAGCAAAACTACTTTGAGATTCCATCTTACACTTGTCAGAACACTTAAGATAAAAAATACAAGTAACAGTTCATGTTGGTGAGGATGTGGAGCAAGGGGAACACTCCTCCATTGCTGGTGGGAGGGCAAACTTGTATATCCACTATGGAAATCAATATGGCGATTCCTCAGATAATTGGGAATCATCTACTTCAAGTCCTGGCTATACCACTCAGGCATATACCCAAAGGACGCTCCATCCTACCACAAAGACACATACTCAGCTATATTTATAGCAGCTTTATTCATAATATCCAGGAACTGGAAACAACCTAGATGTNCCTCAATGGAAGAATGGATAAAGAAAATGTGNTACATTTACACAATGGAGTATTACTCAGCTGTTAAAAACAATGACATCAGGAAATCTGCAGGCAGATTATCCTGAGTGAAGTAACCCAGACCCAGAAAGACAAACATGTTATGTACTCACTTATAAGTGGACATTAGCTGTTAAATAAAGGATAATCATGCCACAATCCACAGACCCAGAGAGGCTAACTAATAAGGAGGGCTCAAGGGAGGAATGCATGGATCTCCCTGGGAAGGGGAAATAGATTTTATATATATATATTGGGTGGACTGGGGGCAAGTGGAGATGGGAACAGGAGGAATCAGGTGGTGAGGGGTTGAGGGACAGTGTACTGGGAGAGACAAATGGAATAGGGGGCCATTTGCAGGGCAATATGGAAACCTAGCTCAGTAGAAACTCCTTGGAATCTATTGAGAATGATCCTAGTGAAGACTCCTAGTAATGGGGGAAAAGGAGCCCGAACCAGCTATAACCAGGCAAGGCTTGCAGCAGTGGCACTGGGACACTAACCCAGCCACAAAACCTCTGACCTACAATCTGTCCTGCCTGCACAGGATGAGTTGGAGAACTTATGGGAGGTGGCGCAGAACTTGAGGGAGTGGCCAACCAATGACTGATTCAACTTGAGGTCCACACCACCAGAGGGAGTTCATGCCTAACATTGCCTGGATGGCCAGGAACCAGGACAGATACCCAGGATAAAAGATGACTAGCAAAAACCAACCAACCAAACAAACAAAACAACAATGAAATGATTACTAACAATATTCTGCTATACTCACAGATGGGTGCCTGGCCCAATTGTCATCAGAGAGGTATCATCCAGCAACTGATGGGAGCAGGTGCAGAGATTCACAGCCAAAGGATTGTAGAAGCGAGAGGGGTTGAGGACACCATGTGAACACAGCCCACAGAATCAACTAAGCAGGGGACATAGGGACTGAAGCAACAATCCTGGAACCTGTANGGGTCTGAGCTAGGTCCTTTGCATATGTTATGGTTGTGTAGCTGGGTGTACTTGTGGGACTCCTAACAGTGGGAGTGGGGGTTGTCTCTGACTCTTTTGCATGTTCTTAGAACCCTTTCCTCCTACTGGGTTGCCTCATCCAGCCTTAAGGGTTTGTATCTAGACTTATTGTTACTTGTTATGCCATGTTCAGTTGATATCCCTGGGAAGCCTT
>LZPO01035916.1:22738-32764 GCA_001675575.1 Neotoma lepida | reverse complement strand
CAAAATACCTAGAATGTTCTCTTTTATGAAACCGATATTAGACATTCAGCTTCCAACCCCTCCGTCAATGCCAAGTTAAGAGTCAAACTATAATGTGTATTTCCTTGGACACAAATCTGTTTTTCAATTTTCTTGTCAATAGTGTGTGCCTGGAACCATAGCTATATAAGCCACCAGGGTTCCAACTTTAGTAATAGTTCCTCTTTAAAAGTCTCTATTGTTCCCACTTCTTATCACTGATGAAGCTAACTACATTAGACACTAGCTGATGCTCAAAAGGAGAATGTTTTGTAGGAATGAAACGATGCACACATTCTCCAGGGAACAAAAGAGTAATGCTGATGAAGGCTGATGAAGGCTGATGAGACATACCAAGAGTTTGGTTCAAGATAAGAAAGCACCACTTCAGGCTTGCGTGATTTCAGGCTTCTTGATCTGTCCAGGCCCATATTTCATCTATGAAACAGTAACTTAAAATATTTTTAACCATATATGTATATGTATGTATGTATGTATGTATGTATACTTGTATATAGATGTATGTATCTACATATATAAACTTACAAGTTATATATAAAGATCTGAAACTCATCTTCCTGTAAATTTAAGAGTTTTACTGGGTTGTTAAAAGGTATACCAAAAAACAAAAACAAAAACAAAAAACAAAAAACAAACTGTTCAAGCTATGAGACAGTTGCCAAGTTGGCAAATAGGAGATAGCGTCACCATGAAACACACAAGGAGATTGGACCATTTGCAGAGATAAACCTTTGAGGAAGGAGGAAAAAGCCACCCTTTTCCCACTAAAACATGAACTAGCACTTCTATTGCATAGATCATTATTTTTAAATTCCAGCTGTGCACGCCTCTGTGCCTCTTACTGCTTTTCGCGCTCTAGCTCTGTGGACCTATAGAGCACTTTTCTTTTCATACCCAAATGTTTGACATTCTTTTCCAGACCAAACTCACAGCTGGAACTATTTGCTTCTGTTATTAATAAAAGTGCTAGTGGACAGACTCTGAAGTGAACAGTTTGTGTAATCGCTGGGAACATAAGGAGAACAGTAGGCTTCTTATGAGAGTGTCCTAAGTGTGCTGAAGTCCTTGCTCTTTTTTTTGGTCACTTACATCAGAAGGAAGGGCAGGACAGAAGCATAGTCTTCAACCCTCGCCTTTAGTGGAAGTTCCTTCCCACAAAGAGGCATGAAAATGGATGCTAACTATCTTGTAAGGGTGCTCTTAAGGGTTATGTTTTTCTGGAGGTTTTAGGAGGCCTTTCTAGTTTCTGGGAGCCCTGAATTTCTTGGGTTTTGGTCTCTTCCCGAAATCCTATAGCCTGGCTTCTGTCACGAGGCCTCCTTTCATTCTGACCTCCTCTTCATTTTGTAAAGACCTACTTTTCAATGTCCAAACTGTTTGAAAATGTTCATGACTGAGACAGGCAGTCACTGGAGCTTCACTTGCCACATATTTAAACATGAAATCCAAGGCAAAACTTTGACCAGATGGTGATATTCAACTCTGAAAATATCCGGCTACTGACATAAATTTGGGTACAATAGCTACTTAGCTACATGAGAATATTTAAGTTTAGATATAAAACAGTAAGTCTCCTTTCATTCTAATTCATAGTGGCACATGGTCATGCCTACTATATGTAGGCAATGTAAGATGGACACTTTCACTACTATTATGTGAAATTTTGTTGAAGAAAACTGATTTAGATTATACTCATAATCCTTCTCCAAAGGTTATAATTTGAATATAAATACCATTTACAAATTTGATAGAGAATCTGGTCCCCTTAGAAGACATCCAAGAAGCTTCATGGTGAAGAGCTGCCATATAAGAAATATTACAGTATTGTTCAGGCTACTCTTGGTCTTTCGTGCCTCTAGATAAATTGTGAGATTGTTCATTCTCTATCTGAAAATAATGACCTGAGGACTTTGATTGAGATCATATTGAATCTGAGGATTGCTTTTGGGTAGGATGGCCATTTTCACAAGACTAATTCTTCTGATCCATGATCATAAAATGTCTTTCTGTCTTCTAGTGTCTTCCTCAATTTATTTCTCTGGTGTCTTAAANCTGTCATTGGAACAGAGTTTCATGTTCTTGCTTTTCCATGTATTTTGTTTTGTTCAGTCTATTGTGAATGGAATTGTTTTCTTGATATCTTTTGCAATGTGTTCATCATTGGTATATAGGAAAGCTACTGATTTTTGTGTATTAATGTTTTTATTGTGCCATTCTGCTGATAACATTTATTAGATCAGCTCTAAGAATTCTTTGGTGAAGTTGTTAGGATCCTTTTATGTATAGAATTATATCATTTATAAATACATATTCTTTGCAGGATATTGCTATTTGTTGCCTACCATAACTATATAGTAAGACGATATAACACATACTTTGGTTGCTAGGCATAGATATGCTTGAGATGACAAGGAAATTTTCTCCCAGCTGTCACAGAGCTGGAAGTACAATGCAGGTAGCTGGGGGAGGCGAGACACTGATAGTCTTAGCCAGTGCTACACACTGCCTGCTCTAATACTGATCTGTCAGGCAAGATGTGCCCAGTGGTGCAAGACAACAGCTTTCCTCATTGGATTTGAGGCCTGCTCCACAGGATTCATGCTTGATACTGTAAATACTGTCAAAACCCATGGCTAAGGAAGTCATAGGCCTTAGTAGTAAACTTATTTTTGTTGTCATATTTCCTTCTAAATATTTATGTTTATCATCATAGATTTGTGCACCCTCAACCTTGGTCAGAGAAGCTTCTGATTGCAGTGGGTGTGGTCAATGGAGACTCCTGAGTGTTCAAAGTGTGAGAATAAGAAACTGTGAATGCTCAGCCATTGAGGACAATCTATATTAACCTCCTCCCTCCCAAGGCTCAGGGAACATCGCAGAAGAGAGAGCAGAAAGAATATAAAGCCTGTAGAATGAGGAAGAGGGCTGTAAAACTATTTTCTGGATATGACATTGCTATGGGCATACATTAACACACAGCAGCTGTGGCTACCTGCATGAGGTGTGCACAAAAATCAAGGTAGTTAAGAATGGCAGCATGAATGGGGAAAGGGGCTAACAGCTGAGGTCCCAGCACTAGCCAGGGAGCTATTGGGAGTTGATGGCTTCTGTGGGACAAAGAGTTATGCTTCCTTGGGGAAGTATCTACTGGTAGGTTGCCTATGTCCCAGTGGATAGCTACATATCTATGTTCAGGTGGGCAACACTAGCTGTACTCACTACATCTAAACAAACAAACAAATAAACCAATAAAGACATGAAGCAAAAAAAGAGATGTCTTTGGGGATCCTTGGAGAAGTTGGATGGGTGAATGTGGATGGATATGATCAAGATACATTGTATACATTGATGAAAATTTCAAAGAGTAAATGAAAATATTGTTTTCAAAATAAAGGTAATACTGGGTAGGTGCTAAGCAGGCTTCAAAGACGGGAGTTTTTGAAGTGCACTGTGATTATTTGGTGCTGAATAAACATTTTTCTGACTCTCCAAGATTTTGTCTCAAAAACAAAACAAAGCCAGAAAACAGCAATAGTGTGACATGTTTTTAAGCTAAGAAGTTTTATAAACTGGGGCTGGAGAGATAGACTAGGTGTTAAGAACACTGGCTCATCTTTCAGAGGACTTGGTACCCAAGTTTCCAGTACCCACATGGCAGCTCTTAACCTCCTGTAACTCCAGTTCCAGAGAATCAAGTGCCTTCTTCTTGCCTCCACAGGAACCAGGCACACATGTGGTACACAGACATGCATGCAGACATACTTACATAGGAAATAAAAATGTGTTTAAATCTTTAAAGGGAATACATTTATTAATAGGACATGGAACATAGGAAGAAACCAATTTACATTAATTCGTTGAGAATAAGTCTTTTGACAAAGCACAGTATTACCCTATTGTGTTTATTATGATAATAAAGTTCAAAATCTACCTTCCTGAATAGCTGAGTTAACCTCTCCAACCTCCATTTGTTCTTTGACATTTATATTCATATTATAGCTAGAAGAGAGTATACAAGAAACCACTATGTGAATTTTACAACAAATCTGAGTATGCTGTGAATAATAATAACCATCAGACATGAAGTTAAGTTGATTTTGTTTCATTATTCTTATGAATAGGCACTGTCATGGTAACTGCCTTCATGGGATTTAGGACATCTTCAAGGACGTATGTCTTGCTATTGGTAATGTTGTCTTCATATACCCACTAAAGTCACTGTCAAGGATCTATGTCTCCACAAAGATGTAATCAAGTTGAGACTAGAAGTAATATTGATTCCTCTTTAATCAAGCTATGGCATTTTCTTACAAAGAAACTTTAACTCATCTTTGTTGTTCCAGGACTTGTTTTGTTTACACATAGTGAAGTCATGTAATTTGGATATCTGTTTCCATGGTCTCTGTGGTGGAAATCCAGTGTTGGCAAAAACCATTTCATTACTGTACTGAGAATAGTATAGCCACATCGCCTCATTGGCATTTTAAAGCCTTACTTTATCATACACAACTCTAAGAAACTGTTGGTATACTGGTGTCCTTGCTAGAAAAATGGAATAAGCTTATCAATTTCAAAATATTAACAAGTATATTACTTTTTGGGAAATAAGGGTTTTTATTACTAGGCTGTTTAATTTACCCAAAATCACAGTTTTTCTTATAAATATCATAAATGTGTCCAATGATTACATAATGGAATACTTGTAGTTCTCTTGAAGTCCTGATACAATACAATATAATATGATACAATATTACTTTTCTGAGCCTTAAGAGAATAGCCAAAAATGATTTTTTTTTGTCAAAATGCTAAAGTTAATATAATGTTGCCAGGAACCCACACTCTCTAGTAGGCAATGTAGAGAACAGGAACTTAATTCATGCTGGAAATGGTGCTTGCTATTAGCAAAGATTTACTTTAAGAAACAGGATAAAGTGTTGATTTAGAGGAAACCTTGGCTCTCATCTTTTGAAAGATTCAGTTTCCCTAGTTTAGAGTGTAAGTGCTTCTGAAAAGTACCTAAGAAATAGCTGTGGCACACCTAACCACATCAATTTTAGCCAGCCCAGATTGATCTGAGTTATTGTGAAAGAGCAGTAAAGTGGGATGACTATGATAGTGAATGCATACTCTGAAAGGCATCTTTCTGAGAATTGGTACCCCCTTCAAGCGCCAGTATGCCGTTCACTTGTCATGGAGATGGGAATAATATACTGTTCTATTATGAGTGTTCCGCCGATAACCAAGTTCATTCTTTGAGACAGGAAAAGTATTGGCTGTCCATGAGAGACAAAAAACTGAAGTGCAGAGATGCGAAAATAACTGTCTTATTGAAACAGGATGACAGTTCTTGTCAGGATGAGAGGGCACCCAGATTTGGGAGTCCATCAAGGGGGATCTGGGTCTGGCATTTAATAGGGTTCATAGATTCTCCCATTTCCTTCTCATCTACCCAATTATTTGCCCTGGTTGTCCTTTCCTTACTGCCACATTTTTCTGTCACATCCCCTGGGAAAAGAAGTGGTGGTCTTAAGATACATGACCCCCTTCTTCCTATATGCCTACACCCTTAAAATTCTCTCTCAGTCCCCTGTCTCAGAGATGACACTTATTGCCGTCAGGAGAGGAGGGGCAGTGACTGCTCTAAGCTGCCTCAAGATGAGAGTGCTTAGGAGGTGTTGATCCTAGACGGGTTCCTGGGGTTGGTCCACAGGACTGCAATAGAATTCCTGCAAACAAGGTCATCTAGGGTTCCATTTGCAAGACCCTCTATAGTTTAATAGCTTTGATACAATGAGAATCAAACCTAGCAATGCAATTAAGGAGAAGAACACTAAAGATAGTAACAGGATGATGATAAGGAGGGGCCCAACAAATGCATGATCCAGGTCCAGGAGGGAGATAGACGGATCTGTTCCCATAGCTTTGATCTAGTGGCTGGCTTGAGGGCATGTATCCTGGTGGCCTTTTGTAAGGTTTTGAACATTCGTCTCCACCTGAGATGGGGGGTTTATGTAAATACAGCAAGGTGGATTTAAGACTGCATGTACCTTTCACTGGTCAGCAAGCGGTATGTCCAAGGCCAAGCAATTGTGAGTTAGATGATGTACAGATGTCTCTAAGAGAGATAAGTGTATGTGACACTTTTAATGACATGTGTTATTGCTTTGGTTAGCTCCACCACAGTGCTTTAGTAATGGGCCAGAGCAAACTACAGTATGACCCCTGATGACGTTTCCCATCATTTCCTTTCAGAAGGATCCCTGTACTCTGTTTAACATGAGAAGAGGTTGAAGAGGTGACATAATTACATGATGTTAGAGGGGGTGGTGTGGACCACACTGCACTATCTAACCCTGTGTCTAATCCTGTAATTCAGAATCCTCATGTTACCGTAAGAAGCCACTTGGACCCCTTGATTACTTGACACTCTGAGGAAAGGGATAGGTCAGAATAGGCTGAATTTGTTCAGAGCTTAGGCTGCACCTTCTCCTTTGTGTATCATCCCTAAATATGTGACTCATGATCTGCAAAATTGGCCTTCTCTTAAAAGACCGTATCTTCTTATGTCTAGAAAGCTGAAGAAAGATTCAGTTTCCTGAGAGACTCATTCAGATAGCCCACAGAGGAACAGTTCATCTATTCAGGTCATCAACAGGTGGTATGGAGATTTGCTTGACCAGCTCATGCTAAAATAAACAGTGGTTATCTTTAAATCCTTAGATTAGGACAGTCCAAGTGAATTATGCAGCCTTATGAGTCAGATCCTCAAAGACAACAAAGGGATGAGTAATCAGTCCCCACCCCCACCCCCATAATAAGTTTCTCCATGGATGTAATGAGCCAGGTCAAGCTGAGGTGAAAAAGTATAACAACAGTTATCTTGAGCAAAGCAACTCCTGGGCAACATCTCTGGTCTCAGAGATCGAGGTCAGAGAAGTCATGCACCAGAGCCAGGGCAGGGAAGTTTTAGAGATTGTAGGGAGGGTTTGTGCCCAAGTATGGTCAAAAGCTGAGCACACAGGTGGGGACTGGGGCAACTGGCAGCATCAGGGGAGGAAGCTGCAATAGTTGCCAAGATGCAGAACTGGGCTTTTGTGTGCCTTTCCTTTGTTTGAAGGCTGAGCCGATGGGATTTGAAGAGAGAAGCGCGGAGGGGGGTGGGGCTTCCTGGACAGTGCAGGGGTGAGCCGGAGGCTTCAACCAAGAAATAACTATCCAGGGCAGAAAGATACAAGATAAGGCATCCTTCAAATCCAAGAAGGAATAGTACTATCTGGGTCAAAGGGTCTACAGATTGGGAACCACAGGGTGAAGAGGGTCAATAGCCCCNCTCATTATTTAGAGGTACTGTACCAACCCTCATTTGTTAAGTCCCCTTTGAATTCCCCAAAACTTATAGGGACTAGAATATTCCTTCAGGTGTCCCTGTCTTACAATGGCCAGAATAATGGTCTTGAGCCCTGCTACGGCTTCAAGTATGAAGTGGGTATTGTTTCTAGTAGAGAAAATTGATGGGACCTTTTTGATGTACCAGAACTGGTAAAGAGGTTGTGGCTTGGCCTATAGTCTCCTCATCTTTCCAAATTGAAGGATACATATTGGTTTCCACCAGAGGCAGACCTACAATCTCTCTTGGAGGCCNGGCCAATTCTAGTTGGAATATAGATAGGTTATCTCTGCCTATTAGAAGGGCAGGAGCTGTGGGCACTATGAGGGATGGGGGTTAGAAAGGAAAGTTCCCTGTTAATAGGTAAGAGGCTGTGTAAAACCTCTTCAGAGGCTGGCCCAATATGCCTCTGAAGATGACAGTTGTGTGGGGCTGGGGACCTGGAGAAGAGGGCAATGCTGATTATCTGGTTCCTGTGATCCCTCAGGGTTCAACAGCGGTATCTCTTAGATCAGGGGTGGCAGTGTAAATGTCAGCCCAGGCCCTCTACTGGACAAATTCATGGGTGAAATCTCCCTTTGACTGTGTAACATCAAAGCAAGTCATTTTCCAGAAGTTCGGGGTGTGCCATTGCACCTGAGGCTTTTCAAATTGGACTAGTATTTCAGGAACTCAGAGCAAGGACCAAAGACTTGTCAGTACTTGAATGAAGGAGATGGTCTAGAGCTCTTGAAGTTCAGGGGGCATGTTACCCACTCATGACTGCCTTTGTAGCTGGGACACAATCCAGGTGGAGGCAGACATATTTATCATAGTTCTCTCCTTGGAGAATTCCCTCCAGAAGTTCCTTGGATGTCCATAGAGGAAGCATGTCCTAGAAGGATCCTGTGGCATCCTCCTTTGGGGTAACTCTCTTAACAGCCGGGAGGTCATTGTCCTAGTTAGGTTTCTGTGGTTGTGATAAATACCACGACCAAAATCAGTTTGGAGTAGAAAGGTTTTATTTGACCAACTGGTTATAGTCCATCCTCAGGGAAAGCTAAGGTAGGAACTCAAGCAGGGTAGGAACCTGCAGCAGNAACTGAAGTAGAGGCCAGAGGAGTGCTGCTTACTGGCTTGCTTCCCATGGATTGTTCAGTCTGCTTTCTTATAGCATCTAGGACAACCTGCTCAGGTATTGCACTACCCCCAGTAGTCTGGNCCTTCTTCCAACATCCATCATTAATCAAGAAAATACCCTACAGACCTGCCTACAGGCAATCTGATGGAGGAATTTTCTCAACTTAAGTTACTCTTCCCAGATAACTTGAGCTTGTGTCAAGTTGACAAAAACTAACTAGGACAGTCATCATGTTGTTTGTCTTTTTTTTTTTCTTTCCCTTTCCAAGATGTAATTTTTCCCAGTTTCTGAGAAAGCAGATTCAAAAGGATCCANGAAACAGTTTGTCCTATCTGCAATAAAGCAGAGGAGAAATTATGAAGACGTGTTGGGTTTCCCTCCTCTACTCACGTCTCCTTGCCTGTCTGGAGTCTCCTAGCCTGTTGGCTGCAAGCAGCTGGTCAGGCAGGTCTCCTCTGTCCTTGGGAGAGACTGGACTGCCTGGTGGTGTTAGTTCTGCACTTACACATGGTTCAGCCCCTGTCATCTCCCAATTGTCTCATTTAGGTTCTTTTTAGGGTGATCATGACATTGGCCCTAGTCTGCAGGGGCTCCAGCTGGTAGTCTCTGGCTCCTTACAATTTTTCTTATATTCCCAATACTTTTGAAATTATCATTCCTTAAAACGAAAGTTCTACCATCTGATTTTTTTGGAGGAAGGGCTGAAGAAGATAACTAAAGCTAATTAATACTAAGTTTGCAGGAGTCTGCCCAGAAAAGGATTGAAGCATATCTTCTGTGGCTTCNGAAGTATCAAGCTGAGATGTGCCCAGTAGTCCCAGCAAGTATAAGACATAACAGGGCCCTGGAGAATCTGGTGAATAGCCACTATAANGCTATTAGCTACTGCAATAACAATTCCTTTGGTCCTACCAAAAGCAAATGGGTTTGGTGAAGAGGATGATGGTTGGTCCAGATGAAAAAGAAGTTTCAGGAAGACGGGAGATTGATAATGAGAAGTGGGCCAATGAAAGCAGCAATCAGAGAAGTCTTGATGGTGTGCTAAAGAATAATTGAAGAAGTGTGTGTGTGTGTGTGTGTGTGTGTGTGTGTGTGTGTGTGTGGTTTTCAATGCATTGCTCTTTCCCAGGACTCTATAAGGAAAATAGTCCAGATACGACAAAGGCAGAGGGGCCAGCAATTCATGTCAGTTGAGAAGGTTTTCTTCTTCCTCTAAGTTATTTCCTTCCAGGGAAGTGATTTATTTCTCTGGGTCCAGCAGCAATATCTCTTAGATCAGGGGTGACANTGTAAATGNTGGCCCAGGTCCTCTATTGGACAAATTCATGGGTGAAATTTCNCTTTGCCTGTATGAGGTCAAAGCAAGCCATTCCCCAGAACCCAACACTAGTCTCCGTAAGTCCAGAAAGGGAAGGGGGTTGCCATGGGGTTCTGATGGTGCTATTTATGGTCAGGGAGTCCTCTTGCTTGAAAGGAGTCC
>LZPO01035915.1:0-14519 GCA_001675575.1 Neotoma lepida | reverse complement strand
CCTGCCTCTGCCTCCCGAGTACTGGGATTAAAGGCGTGTGCCACCACCGCCCGGCAGAAAAATTTCTTAATTAAAAAAATAGATAATACCTTTAAAGGGCCAAAATAAAATATCTATTAACTATGTCATTAAAAAAAAGAGTTAATCTTGGATAACTTGTTAACTAATGTCATTTTAATTTACATAATGTTTATATTAAGCCATATAATTCCAATGTGATATACATGGCTACTCATAGCCTCTAAAATGAAAAAAAAAATTTACTTTGATCTATATGCATCTTAAGGAGTTCTGGGACNACTTTCCAATTTCATATGTTTGCATATTATTCTTCATGTGCAAAGACATCAATGAATCTTGTAAAATTACTATTATGATTGACATTTTACATAAGAGAAGAAGAAAGCAATTATTTTGCTTATACAAGCATAGATGCTCATTTCCTTTATAAAGATATTATCAATCACTATTAAATTCTTATGTATAATTGTGAGCAGAATTAAATACATGAAATATTTTTATACTACAGCAAGCTTACAAGAACCCAAGTAAAACAGAGAAAATAGGAATTGGAGTTTGATGTGGGTGCATTAAAAGAGTATAACTTCCTTTGATACACACACACACACACACACACACACACACACACACCACATGAAAACATATACACACATACATAAGTAAATAAATAAAATAACTACAGAAAGAAGGATACATTCAGAGAGAACTTTACCTTATAGTCAGAAAATGAAAAGTAGTGGAGATTTTTGGTTGTATAATTTAACTCTTTGTTAAATTAGATTCTTGATTACAAAGAAAGAAAAATCTAAGGCATTCAAGATTATGTTATTAGGGTAAAGGTACAATCTTTTGATATATGTTCTCAGAACCATTATGTGAAGCATCATTAAATATAAAAACCAATGAACATATCCTTTTTGAGATGGTATTCAGCTTTAAGGTATCAAAGCATGATGGCAAAAATGAAAGTNCATGTTCAGGGAAACAGAAATTGTCTGTTGCCTGGATACAGGTCAGGAAGAAACTCCCACAGGGAAGAAGAGAAGGGCTGTCTGGGTGACTGGAATTCTTTTTCTATATTTAGTTAACGTTGTTTAGGAAATACATAGAGGAATTACATAGAGTGCTGGAAACTTTGCTCCAGATGGATTGGTGAACCTGGGATGGATGTGTGGAGTTGGTGCCATGAAGAAATTGTGACCACATGTTGTCACTCGCACAAGTGGCCTTGGATAGCCTGGCCTGTCTTTATTTATATAGTTTCAGTGGTTTGCATGAACAGTTTTACAACCAGTTTTTACTTCCAATGTTTCTAAAAATGGTTACAACAATTGCCAGTTTNTTCCTTGCTTCTTTCCCCTTCCATCTCCCAACTCTCCCACTAGTAGCCATTACCTTTTTGATCTATAGTTCTACCATCAGAAGCATAAGCAGTCTTACAATCTACAAAGGAACTTTTCTAAATAGGCACACCTACAGGTAAAACCACATGTGCCCATTGGCAGCATATGTGGTTACAGCATCATGCAGGGCAAGAGATAGTTTTGTCTCTTATGGTTAATATTTACATCTGGTAGGATCTGGGTTCTCATGATCAACTCACCAGCCAAAGCTGGATCAATCCATTCTACATTTTATGCTACTCTATCTCCTCTGGGAATACACCAGGATTTTCCATTTATCCTATAGAAAACATAACTTGGAAAGTTACTCTTAATAATTGGCACTTTTTATCCCTTGTCCTTATGCCTCTCTCTTAACTTCTTAGGGTATTGGCACAGTTATTAGAAATGTTGGAACTGTGGGTTTCTATGATTCTACTTCATTCCTTGTTCCTTGAATGCTCCCATTAACTCTTGAGACCATCTATTTAATAACATTTCCTTAAAACTCTCATGGTTAAAATCATTCCTTCTACAGCAGTCGTGCAAATATATGCTATTAAACTTCATGACCTGCTGTGACTGTGACTCATTCAGGCCAGCAGTATGGCTAGCATAATGAAAGCAAAGAGAGCATGTAGCACACATACTCCCAGGTTTATGACCAGAATCATGCAGCAAAATGTCCATAGGTCCTTGACAAGTGGGTCAGGGTCTCCAGGGTCTTGCCACAAGGAGAGCCATTCATGCTATTCTCAGGCCTTGTTCCCTAAAGAAGTCATATGGTTCCTGCCATCAGTGAATACAAAATGTGACACTGAAGTTACTTATAAGAACAGCCCCCAAATAACATTTTAAAATCCCTAATTAACTGAAACATTCTAAGCTGAAGTGATTCCTAAGAAGATAAGTGAAGAAAATGCTTTAAATAGCTAGATTTATAGTGATACAAAGGAGAACTGAATTGACTCTCCTTTCTTCCTCTGCCCTGCCCCTCCCTCTCTTTCCTCCCACCCTCCCCTTCCCTCATCTCCCCCCTCTCTCCTCTCCCTTTCCTTCTCTTCCCTTCTATCTTCTCCTGTATGTTTTACATCTGTCTCTTCTCCCTTTTAGACTATAATGATCTGTAAGTTCCAGTGAAGCCAAGAAAACAGTAACTTTGAATATGGCCAGTAGGTTTGTTCATATTAATACACAAAGAGTAAATATAGAGAAGGTGAAAAAGCAGAAGAAATCAGGAATCCTCCTGGACAACATGATAGGGATTACCGTGAATGTAGTTAGGATTTTGTTGGGAAAGGAAGAGACAGGAGAAACATAAGTTAACCAAAAGGAAAATGGCTAAGATTTTTAAAATTAAAAATAGCTGATAAATCTTCATTCCCCAAAACATGTGTGTAGAGGTGTCATATTTTTTTTAAAAAAATCCCTTAATACAAGATAAAATAGAAATTTAAAATTCAGGCAAAAGAAAAGAAAAGCTATATATGAAGATTTGACATGAGAATTAAAGAATTCTCACCAAACTGTGGAAACTACTTAAAAAACAAATGACATCTTTAACACTCTGAAGCTAAATACACTGAGTACAGAAATCTATTAAGAGTTGAAATGTCTTTCAGATATGGGCTGGGAAATGGCTTAAGTGCTAAAGTACTTATATGCTAAGCATGGAGAACTGAGTTTGGATTCCTAGCACCCAGGTAGAGGGCACAATACAGCTGTGGGATCATCCCACCACTGGGCAACAGAGCAAAAGCCTCTTGAGGTNCCTACCTCCACAGGCTTGATNTAGTAAAGAAATTTAATTTACATTGTATGCTACAAGTGACTAAACAAATTATTGAAATAAAAATAAATAAGCTAGACCACACACGAGGAAAGGCCAATACAGCACTGAATTCAATTGTTCCAAGTCATCGCCTATTATAATACTTTGCTGTGCATGCTTGGCAGCCTCTATCTCCATACTGCAGTCATCCTGTTAATTAAGTATAATATCTAAGTTGTGGAAATACTGTGATTTATTTGGTTTACATGAAAGTCAATGTTTTAACTTCAAAAAGTATATTGTGTGTATTTCAGAT
Source organism: Neotoma lepida (assembly GCA_001675575.1). Taxonomy (NCBI): domain Eukaryota; kingdom Metazoa; phylum Chordata; class Mammalia; order Rodentia; family Cricetidae; genus Neotoma; species Neotoma lepida. The sequence continues at coordinate 11,029 of LZPO01035915.1, read as the reverse complement.
TAATTAAAACAAAAGACCAAGCTGCTAAATGGTCAGCAACCTTTGTAGCTATGAACATGAATTCTTCAATCACCTGTGGACAGGGTTGGCAGGATGTTTCTTTGCACCATAATCTTCAATTGTCTTTGTCTCTATTATGCTCAGACTATTCTTAATAAAACAGTCAAAGGCAAAAGCTTTAAAATGGGTTAGGTATAATGAGAGGCTAGGGAAAGGCTGAATATAAACCTATTAGGACCTTAAAAGAAAGAGGACCTTAAGAAAGTCTAATATTTCTAAAAATAAAGGTTTAAAAGATACTGTAGAATCACAGTGATTCATTTTTTCTTAAAACGTTCATTAAATTTGCTATTTATGTGTGTGAGTATGTGTGAGTGTGTGTGTGTGTGTGTGTATGTGTGTGTGTGTGTAAGCCATGACATAAGTGTGGGTTGAGAGGACAACCTCGGAGACTGTTCTCAGGTCATCAAGTTTGTTAAAACTGAGCCATTTCACTAGCTCTATGAATATTCTAATAATTCAGGCAGGATATAAAATTCTTTCAATAAATGTAATTCATAGACATTAATTTGCTGTATAACTAACTTTTAAAAATGATCTATAGGATTATAAAAGAGTCAAGAATATATGTTTATTTTGTAACTAACAAATCAATTTCATGATCTATAAAAACATAATCTAGAAAGGTGCTTTGCATTCTATCAGAGAGAATAGTAATCACCAATATTATCCAGCTAGAAACCTTGAAACCTCTAACAATAATCTTCTACAAGATATTCTGGTGTGATACTGGCACAAATGTAATTGGAGTAATCAACCTTGGTTTTTTGTTTTTGTTTTTGTTTTTAAATCAGATTTGAGGCCTATTCCATGAGCTGGAACACATATCTGACAATGATGAAGTGGCCATGAACCTGGGTCTAGATAGGCCATCGACCCTAGGGAAATATTACTATTATTCTTCTAAGGAACATGGCAAGAAAATGACTCCTAATGACATANTGCTATACCCATAGATCAGAGAACCACCCAATCCTCATCAGAGAAGTTTCTTCTTGTAATACTTGAGAATGAACACAGAGACACACAATAGACTTTGGAGCACTTAGTCCTAGATGGGATGTCTAGATCAAAGCCCTCCACCAAGACTCAGAGATCTATGTTGAAGAGGAGACAAAAGGAATGTGAGATCCGGAGGTGGTAGATGACTCCAAGGAAATGACATTTTAGACGCAACAGAACTGATAGACATATGAACTCACAGAGACAAGAAGAGTATGCACATGACTTGCACAGGTTCAAATTAAACAAAATCGGCTGGGCGGTGGTGGTGCACACCTTTAATCTCAGCACTCGGGAGGCAGAGGCAGGCAGATCTCTGTGAGTGCGAGGCCAGCCTGGGCTACCAAGTGAGTTCCAGGAAAGGCACCAAAGCTACACAGAGAAACACTGTCTCGAAAAACAAACAAACAAACAAACAATAATTAGACAAAATCCCAGCACTGAGAAAGGGAAGCTCTACCCCTAACCAAGAAGGTATTTTCAATTGATACCTGCTGGGAAAAGAAATCAGTTTTTTCCAGTGTAATCTCACTGGGTATATCAACTACACTTCAGGGAAGACCCTGCCCTCATGACTAACTGGAAAACACAAAATGAACTTCATATTTTGTACACTTTTTGTTTTGTTTTATTTTTTCATATTTTTAATTAATATTCTTCTCTTTTTATTTATTTGTCTGTTTTGCACTTCATTTTTATCATTTTTATTGTTTTGAGGTTTTTTAGAGTGAGAAAGAAAGAAAGAAAGGAGAAAGCAAGTAAGCATGAATTTGGGTCAGTAGGGAGGTAGAGAGGTTCTGGGAGGAATTAGAGGATGGGAAAGAATATGATCATAATATATTGAATAAAAATTGAAAAAAATTTAAAGACTTTTAACAAAGTAGCAGGATACAAAATCAATATGCAAAAATCAGTAGCCTTCTACATACAAATGACAAATGGACTAATAAAGAATTCAGGGAAATAATACCTTTCACAATAGGGCCAAAAATATATCTTGGAGGAATTCTAACAGAGCAAGTGAAAGAGTGGCATAATAAAAACTTTAAGGCATTGAAGAAAGATATTGAAGAAGACATGCAGAAGATGGAACAATCTCCCATGCTTGTATATCAGTAGGGTTAATATAGTGAAAATGGCCATCCTATCAAAAGCAATGTGTAGATTCATTGAGACCTTATCAAAATTCCAATTTATGTATTCATAGAACTTGAAGGACAAATTCAAGTTATATGAAAATTTAAAAAAAACAACAACAGGATAATTATAACAATCCTAAATAATAAAAGAAGAGCTGGAGGCATTACTATCCGCAGTCTCAATTTATGCTACCAAGTATATATATTAATTTATATGGTAATAAATGTGGTGGTTCCTCAGAAAACTATGTATTATTATGCATATATTATTATGTATATTATTTGCATATGTATGTATAAAACAGCAAGATTTTGTTATAAAAACAAACACATTGATCAATGAAATTTAATTGAAGACCCAGATATAAGGCCCCACACCTCTGGGCATCTGATTTTTGATAAAGAAGACAGAAATACACATTGGGGAAAAAAAGACAGCATCATCAACAAATGGTGCTGGTCAAACTGGATGACTACATGTGGAAGAATTCAAATAGATCCATACCTACTACCCTGCACAGAACTTAACTACAAATGGATCAAAGACCTAGATGTAAGACCAGAAAAACTGAATCTGATAGAAGAAAAGTAAGGAATAATCTTGAACTCACCGGCACAGGAAAAGACTTTCTAAATAGAACACCAATAGTTAATACAAGCACTAAGAATGGCAATTAGTGCCGGGCGGTGGTGGCTCACGCCTTTAATCCCAGCACTCGGGAGGCAGAGGCAGGCGGATCTTGTGAGTTCGAGGCCAGCCTGGGCTACCGAGTGAGTTCCAGGAAAGGCGCCAAAGCTACACAGAGAAACCCTGTCTCGAAAAACAAAACAAAAACAAAAAAAACAAACAAACAAACAAAAAAAGAATGGCAATTAGTAAATGGCATCACGTGAAACTGAAAACTTGTATGGAAAAGGAAACTATCATTTGGATAAAATAGCAGCTTACAGAATGGGAAAAAAAATCTTTACAAATTACACATCCTATAGAGAGTTAATATTCAAAATATATAAAGAACTAAAAAACAAAACAAAAAAATGGACATCAAGAAAACAAACCAGCCAATTATTACTAAGGGATACAGATCTAAACAGAGAATTCATAAAAGAGGAAACCCAAACAGCTAAGAAAATACTTAAACACTATACCCATAGTCATTAAGGAAATGTGAATCAAAACTACTTTGAGATTTTTATCTTTCACTGGTCAGAATAGCCAAAGATCATTGACAAATGACAGCTCATACTGGTTAGGATACAGAGNAAGGGAACACTCATACATTGTTACTGGAAATGAAAACTTTTATAACCATTATAGAAATTGGTGTGGTAGTTCCTTTGGAAGCTAGGAATAGAGCAACCCCAATATCCAGCTATACCACTCCTGGGCATATACCTAAAGGACTGTGCATCCTACTTCAGAGATATTTGTTTAACCATATTCTTTGCTGTTCTACTCTTAATAGTCAGAAATTGAAAACAGCCTATATGCACATCAATGGATGAATGGATCAAGAGAGCATGGTACATTTATATTATGGAATATTACTCAGACTATTATTCAGTAAACCAATGGAATCATGATATTTACAGGTAACTGGATCTATCTAGAAATAAATTCATCCTGAGAGGTAACCCAGACCCAGAAAGACAAATATTGTATGTATTTGCTTATATGTGGCTGATAGCTGTTAAGTGTTCAATAAGGAAGCTACTACCAATATAACCACAAAGGTCACATATAGAACATGAGACAAGAAGGTAGGGGTGTCTCTCCCTTGAAACAGGAAATATTATAGATAGTTATGGAAGAATGAGGGGGTAGACAGACATGATAGTATCAAATGGGAAGGAAGAGAAAAGAATTGGGTAGGGGAGGGGATATGGGAAGGTACAGCTACAACAAAGGGTCTTTTGNAGAGTCATAAGGAAAACTAACACAGTAGAAGCTTCCTAAAATATATNTGTGCATGAAGTCAAAATTGTCAAATAACAGAGGAGACAGAGCCCCAACTGGACATCAGTTGTCACCAAATAAACCTTCCAGTATTGGATATGGGTTACATCTAATTGAATTGTTGGCCAAAGGGGACCCACAGGAACCCCCAAACAACCCAGGCTATTGCCAAGGCAATTGGTTGCTCTCTACAAACTGACATTAATGCCCTATTGCTAAAGACAACACCTGTACAAATCATTGAACATGGAGAAATCAAGCCGGTGTCTATCTAAGCCTTCACCTCTACAGACTAGTATTCATAGTACTGGAAGGCACTTTTCATACTGCCAAAAGAGAAAGTTAAACACCAACAGAGCTAAAAATTCTTTATTCTACAATGATGACCTGCTTGTAAGATGCTCTAGTGCAATAGTGACACAAAGTTTGTGGGATTAACCAATCAATATCTGAATGGATTGAAGGTGCAATGCATGTGATAGAACCTATCTACAACACTACTCAGGTGGCCAAGAATTCAAGACCAGATAGGCCAGGTACCTGGGAGAAAACTAAATAGTGTTATTCTGCTGAATGAATATAGCCATAGAATCATACCTAATAACAATCTGCTATACTCATAGATAATGTTTTTGTTTAGCCATCATCAGAGAAGCTTTCTTCTGCAGTAGATAAGAACAAATACAGAAATCCACATTACACAAAGTGAGAGACCTTGGAACACTCAGCTTTAATTGGGATGTCTCCATCAAATATTTACCCTCAGGTCTCAAGGGAATCCTACAGAAGAGGAGATGGCAAGAGTGTAAGAGCCATAGGTGATGGTAAACACTAAGGAAATAAGGCCCTCTAAACACAGGTAGGACCAATATACATATGAATCCAAAGGGACTGTGGCAGGATGCACAGGACCTATATGAGTCTGTGTCAGACAGAGTCCACTAAGATCAGCATTGGATACACTCTCTAACCCCTAACTGAGAAGCTATCTCCAATTGATAACCACTTGAAAATAAAAAATCAGTTTNCCCCAATGGAGTCTCACTGGGGATACAAACCACTCTCAAGGGCACGCCCCATACCCAGTAGTGTAAGTCATATTTCCTCTCTCACCTGCCTGTTCCCAACTACCCAGCAGCTGCTTCCCAAATAATTGACTTGGAGGCTTAATATTACTTATAAATACTCGGCTGGTCACTCAGGCTTATTACTAACTAGCTTTTACACTTAAATTAACCCATAAGTCTTATCTATGTTTAGACACGTGGCCTGGTAATTCTCCTAGTCTGCTTACCCCACCTATACTTCCTGCCTGACTACTGGCCAAACAGCATTTTATTAAACAAATTCAAGTGACAAATCTTTACAGTGTACAAGAGCATTATCCCACAGCNCAATAGTAGATGACCAACACAAAACAAACTCAATGCCATCTTTGGAGGTTCTTGGTCTCATAAGGATTTGACCTTTTTTAAAATTTGTTTGTTTGTTGTTTTTGTTGTTGTTGGTTTGCTTTTAACCTTACAGGTCCTTTGTATATACAGCATACCTTCTGGCTTTCTGTTTTTAAGAGGTTCCTGTGTGTGCAAACACATGTGTCTCTGTGTCTACATGTTCTTTTTCTTTAGCTCTTTTTCTTCTATTTGTTTGTTTGTTTGTTTCTTCTTATTTAAGTTTGTTTGTCTTTACTTTATCTTATTATTATTATTTATATGTCTGTTTTTTAATGAGAAACAAAAAGGGTGTGGATTCTGATAGGGAAGGTGAAGACACTCTTGGAGGTATTGGGGAGGGGAAACAATAATAAGCACATATTGTATGAAACATTTCTGTTTACAATAAAAGAAAGAAAAAATAAAACTATAAACATAAAATTAAAAATCAAAAACACAGAATCCACAGAAATCCTATTACGTTACAAGAAATAAACTGTAGATGGAATTTCATTTTCAGTGTTCTATATTTCATGATATGAGAGAGAAATTTATGGAATAAAACAGGAGTCAGCGATTTTCTGTTACCCTTTTCCAGAAATAAATTTGAAGAAATAACATTTTTAAAAATTAAAAAAAATCATAGTCCAGAGAGCCAAAAATTTGTGATTAAAAATAGTTTTGTTTTTTAGTTCTTAAAAATAGAGGTATTTAGATATGATGGTATTTCTCACTTGAATATTCTTAAGTCTTCAATATTTATTCCTTCTTCNTCTGTGTTGGAAACTGATGATTAAGTATGTAATACAAGGGCATTTGTACACAATGCACTGCAGCACTAGAGATACAAACTCAGCTTATTCTTTGTTGAATGACTGAATGATGTCAAGTTGATGCTAAGTAGTATTTCTACAGTGGTGAGTGGAAGCTGTTTTTTTGTCAGATGGGACAGTGGAGAGGGCTCCATGTATGAGTACATGCCTAATGGTTGCTTGAGATTTGTTATGGAAAGTAACTATGTCAGTTAAAGTAGAATGCTTCCCTGTGAGTAAGGCAGAGTTATTGAGAAGACACTTATAGAGAGTTCTTTTGACTTGCATGTATAATTTTGATGCAATATATATTTTAAACTTCAAACTTTAAACTTTCTTGGAGAATTCTTCTAAAATCTTAAACAATATTAAGGGTCTTAATCAAGCACATATTGATCACTTTGGTACTATACTTCTTCACTTTTCTATTCTGACAGCAATTACTTTGCTTAAAACGTGTTTCATATCTTATTGTCATTCCTAGTTTGAATTTCCCTTCCTCTTTGACATTTATGTGTGGGATTAAGCCAGCAAATGTTTGGGATAAGGTATAGAATATTAGTCATAAAAATCACCCCAAATCCCATAGTTATCAAAAAGCAAATTAGTTTGCTTAATCTAGAAAAAACAAAGAATTGCCATTGATAGATGCTAAGCTGATTTAATTGTCTTTCCCTGAATTAATTGACCTTAAAATCATTTGCAGGCTTATAGTTTTTATAACAATTATAGTTGCTTTGTGTTTTTTCATTTATTAAATTAGTTTTGGATTAAGATACAATAAAAATTCACATACCATACCACTGGCCTTACAAATATCTTGTAGACAACACCTCTGACATATGGCATTTAATACTTAAATCTATTCAACTTATTTACCTCCATCAGTGTGTATAATCATCCAATGCAAATACTTGTGCTTGTGGGCTCCTCTCCCTCTCTCTTCTTCTCTCTCTCCTTTAAAGAAAGGCAAATAACACTGACAAAAATCTTTCCCTACTTACACTTACTCCCATGACATTTTGGTCCCTGCTTTGCTGGTGACTCCAAACAAGGGATTAGCCAATCCTTTTGAGTACATGAAAGAATAATTGTAATCTTCCTACTCTTGATAATAATTCCCTTCACAGAGGCATGATTTACCTTGTTTGCCACAATATCTACATGAAGGCATCATATAGGTATTAAAGTGCAGTAAGGCATAAATCCGCCCATAAGGACTGGGAGAAAAAGACAAGGATGCTATTTTAGGCAAAAAAGTGAACTTTGTATGCTGACAGTAAAAGCCTGTCAGGGTGAGCAGAGCAAACCCTGTCAAGGCTCATGAGATTGGATTTGACCACATTCACAAGAAAGGAGAGGTAAGGTCATATTTTGCTGTGAACCTCTGGGAATGTTGCAGACTAATTTGGACCAATTCTGTCAAAAGAATGCTAAATCATGTAAAAGAGTTGGGTTTTAGAAAGAAGTTTATGTGAGCTGGAGATATATCTCAGGAGGAGAGAATCAGGAAGATGCAGCATTCAAGATCTCAGATCCATAGATAGGCTGGGCTATATAATATGTCTCAGGGAGATAAGACATTATTAAAAGAAAGGAAAGGAAAGCAAAGAAAGAACAGTGATGAAGTAGAGACTCAAAAATCATGGAAGAGTGTCATGTGTCAAATTGTTCCTCTGAGGCAAAATTTCCCATCACATTATTTCCACTGACAGATAAAAACATTAACCTAGAGATAATAAAAAACCAGGAACAGTGTTATCTTCCTATACCTAGCAATACTTGCTACCTGGCAACCAGGTTGCCATTCTGGCTGGGAATCAAGTAGGCAAGTTTTACCTTCCCTCCTGCCAATCATTAGAATTCCTTCAGTTTCATCCCCAACCCTATAGCAGACCACTTGCAAGGGTCTTCAATCCTACCTTCATTCCTTGGCAGCTTCATAGGTGATCCAATTCTTCCATCCTCCATCCCTTTGTGTCATCCACCTATATGTAGCAACACTCTCTACTTGAGAACACAGTGGCCACACTGGCATGGAATCAGGTAGACAATTTCCACTCTCCCCATGCCCATCATTATAATTCCTCCAGTCTTACCTCCAGCCCTGAAGCAGACTGCTGGCAGGAACTTGCCTTTCACTATTCTTCCATTCCCTGGGGATTCTGCTGAACCTTGGTGTCAGTCTGCATACCTAGGAAAAGTTTCTACCTAGGACCCCAGTGGCTATGCTAGTAGCCATGGATGGCAAGGAATCAGGTAGGTGAGTAACACTATCCTTCCTGTACTCCATTATGATCTCTCCATTCTCATAATCAGTTCAGTAACAGCTGCTTATAAGGGCCCCTTCTTCCACTTCAACTTCATTCACTGGAGACTCTGACTTTTGGTTCCTACCCAGGATCTCTATAGTCCTTCTATCCTTGTCTCTCTAATAATTCATTGCCTTACTGCAGCCTATATACAGGATCCTCTCTTTCCACAAAATCTCCAAATCTTAGTGTATTCCACCTTTTGGTGTAAAAAATATCCTCTTAGATCTTCCTAAAGCTCCCCTCAGCCTTTTCTGTTTGCCCACCTCTGTTCCTCTCTGCCACCCACTCCTTAGTCTGGAGAAGCATCCTCTACTAAGCAACCCACAGTCACCACACTTTCCAAATATCCAGAGAGGGCAACTAAATAAAAATAATAGAAAGTTTATGAACTCCTGGAAACTTAATGATTCACTGTTGAATGAAAAGTGGATCAAGACAGGAAATTAAAATTTTTAAGAATTGAATGCAAATGAAAACACAACATACTCAAACCTATGGAACACAAAGAAAATGTTTCTAACAGGCAAATTCATAGTACTGATTATTTACATAAAAACATTGGAGAGATTGCATATTAAGAACTTAATGGCACACTTGAAAACCATAAAACAAAAGGAAGAAATAATACCCCAAAGGAGTAGACTGCAAGAAATAATTAAACTCAAGGTTGAAATCAATAAATAGAAACAAACAAAAAATAATACAAAGAAAGAAATGAAGAGTTGGTTCTATGAGAAAATCAATAAGATTGATAAATCTTTAGCCAAATTAACTAAAAGGGAAGGAGAGAANACTCAAATTACTAAATTTATATATGGAAAGGGGGACATCCCAACAGACACCAAAGCATCATGGAAAAGAATATTTGTTTAACTATTAAAGATATGTTGTACAATAATTGTTTAACTATGTAAAGATGTGTTGTATTTGTTTATACTGGATGTGTTTAACTATGTAAAGATATGTTGTTGTTTTACTTTGCCTGCCTAAGGCAGCTGATTGGTCTAATAAAAAGCTGAATTGCCAATAGCTAGGCAGAGGAGGGATAAGCAGAGCTAGTGGGCAGAGAGAAAAGAGGAGCCAGTCAGCCAGCTAGGGGCCAACCAGATATAGGCCGAGGAAGCAGGAAAGCAGGATCAATAGTGCATTGATGAGGTAAATGAGCATCAGGGCAGCACATAGATTAATAGAAGTGGGTTAATTTAAATTGAAAAAGAGATAGCCAAAAACAAGCCTAAGATAAGACTGAGCATTCAATTAATTATAAGTCTCTGTGTCTTTATTTGGGAGCTGGTTGGCAGCCTAAAGAAAAATCCAACAAAATTGGCACCCAATGTGGTGCCCAAATTTCCACATAAGGCCTGAGAAAGCTGAAAACAAAACAAAACAAATACGGTTCCTTTAAGAGGCACTGCTGTGCAGCAGAGCACTTGAGCAGCTGGCATGGTAAGTAAGAACAATGAGCTAAGTAAAAACACCTGCCACACTGGGCATCAACTTCCTAGAGCTGGGGAGGTTAAAGACAGCACCTGATTAAATGTGGCACCCAGTTAAACACAGCTCTTGGCCAGGCACACAGGGTGTAAAGCTTAGCTCTCATTGACCCAAGTGGGGTGAAGCCAGCTGCCAGCAAAAAAACATGCAGTAAGTTTAAGGTTTGGATCACATGATCAGTGAAGGCTACAGGTGCACAGTAAAGCAGATCTAGACCAAAACAAATTTTAAACAGGTTACAGTGTGTTTAAAAATGTTCATAGACACTTAAGAAAGAAAAGAAAATAGGTATAGAGAGTCATAGGAAAAAATAAATAGTTTAAAAATAGTACAGTAAGGTCTTTAAAGAAGGTGTAGAGTANTATAAAGGGAAAAAAACATGTAATGATGGGAAATACACAAGGTATCTTGATCCTGTATGGTGCTTTGTTGATTTTGAATTATGTGAATGCTGAACTGTGAACAGCAGCTGCTGAGAGACATTGGTTTGTAAAAGGGAGTACTGGATTAAACCTACCCTGATACTTTAGGAATGTGTAACTTTAAAATGTAATTCAGAAAAAGTATTGTGTTGAGGAAGAAGCTATGCTTTTCTTTTCACAGGAAATGAAAGGCTGTGGATTCCTTCAAGGCTAATAGAGATCAGGTTTGATGGGGANACCTCCTGAAAATCTTGATTATAAACGTAAAGAAATAAAGCAAGAAAAAACTATAAGATGGGTGATGTACAACAACAAATGTTACAATTAGTTTTCCCAGGACTTGACCGTTCTCTCAATTTTCTCAGGGTTCCCTAAAGATGCCACTGCCACCAGAA
>LZPO01035913.1:20904-32873 GCA_001675575.1 Neotoma lepida | reverse complement strand
ACATATCTGAAAAGTCAAAACTAAAATCCACAAATGAGAGAAAATATATGACTTTTCTCTTTTGTTATTTGAGTTATCTCACTCAGAATGATTATTTCCAATTCCATTCTTCTACTTAGGAAATTCATTATTTTATTTTTTTAATAGCAAGGTAACTTTCCATTGTGCAAATATGGCACATTTTCATTATGTTTTCAATAGTTTTTGAACATCTAGGCGATTTCCATTTTCTGGATATTGTGAATAGAGGTTCAGTGAACATGATTGAGCAGGTATCTCTAGAGAAAGACGTGGAGTCCTTTGGGGATATACCCAGTAAATCATGTTGTAGATCTATGTCAGGCTTTGCAAGGAACCTCCATGCTGATTTCTACAGTGACTGCACTAGTTTTCACTTCTCACAGCAGCAAGTAACTGTTCCCCTTTGTCCACATTCACATTTATGCAAGCATTTGTCATTTATTGTTGGTTTTGCTCTGAGCCACTCTGCCATGGGTAAGGTAAAAGTTCAAGTAATTTTAATTTGCATTTTCCTGATAGCTATGGATGTTGCAAAATATATTGTTTATTTTTTCTGTTTTCTAGTAATTAAAGGAGACAAACAATGTGAAAATACAGTTCAACATGAACATAGAACCTGGCACATATATCCATATACTTTTTAAATGGATCAGTGAGTAAAAATAAGTATCCATATAAATTAGTAAATTGTTTTTATATTTAATTAAGAGGTTTTCTTTTTTCTCTAAGATAAAGAACTGTGGTTATGAATATATTGCCATTAATGTATTTAAAACATTCTGGCTCATGTACCAAGTCATCTCAATATACACAGCCTGATTTATGAAGAGATGTCACTTTGCATCCATACAGAAAATCATTACAATAATACAAAAACAGANGGAAGGGCACATGATTTTGATAAATGACTGAAATCTACTTGACTGACCACTCATTTCCTGTTCAGCTGAAGACAGAATAGAACATCATATCCAAGGTTTGCTCATTTTATTTCCATTAAAATGTTTTATATACATGAAATTCATTAAAGGATGTGTTGAAAAAAATAGATGTTATGTATTAATATCTCTCAATGTTATGCTAATGTAGAGTGGGGTTATTGTGACAAAAATCATCCCCTGAAGGAAAGTTTTTTAAATTCCACTGATGACTGGAAAATTAGCGGTTCTTAATATGTTTCATTTTGGCTCTGTTCAAAGCAGAGCTATTAGTTTGTGTTGGTATTATGACATGTCAAGTTTTTATGTACTAGTGTTTTCACTTCCAGAAGTCCCCTACTTCCCATTCCTGAGATTCCTGTTTCTACATCCTGCTTTTTGCAACCTCCTCCCTGACTTGGCACAAGCCCCATGCTCTATGGTCAATATAACCCTATAAATGACTCAGAATTAAATGTCTGGAGCCAGGCAGTTGGGTACCATCTTGATTCTGCCCTTGCTATGTGTGTAATAAAAAGCTCAGACTCTTTATATGAAATGGAAATAAAATCACCTATCTTATGATGCAGTTTGAGTCTTAAGCTAATAGGCAAATATTTAGAACCATGTTTATTAAGATTATGGACCACAGACTTATGGTCTCCTTGCATCCATTCTTTAATTCCTTTTCATGTCATTTAACAATTATTGGTCAAAATACTTTGGTATATATGCACACTGATATTTTACCAGTCCAGGTATCTGCAATTGAGTGTCTATGATGTTTTTCTCAAGTGAAGGAAACACAATTCTTGTAAATGTTCAGGAGTCATGTATGACTGGGAATGTTCCTTTTAAGTACTTTCAAATGAGATTGCAGAAGTTATTGTCTTCTCCTGGAGACCTGCCCTACTGGATCACACATTTAATGCTCAAAGATTACTGCAGTCTGTCACAAGACTAATCAGCCTTAGAAGAATTGGGGAAAATGCTAAGGTAGCTCAAAAACATTGTAATTCTCTTTTAGCATTGAAGTAATTCATGTTTTATATTGGCACAAGAACTAAGAAATATGCTAGTTTATATTACAATTTTACAGTTATTAAATCAAGCCTGTATCTAATAATAACTAAAGAGAAAAAGGACAACATAAAACATTCCCTAAATGTACACTCTTAAAAGTAAGAAGGTATTTTCTTTTTTGGTGAAAAAGTTAAAATATTTGGTAAATCACATTATAGACGGGTACTTTGGCATTAACTTAATTCTTTTTGAATTATCTCCCAAATATTGGCAAATTACCTCCCAAATAGTGCCCATTTAAATGTGAATAAATTAATTGAAAGTGCTTTTATAATTGCTTGTCCTTTTTGAAAGACAATCAAGTGTTTGAATCCTTAGGGCATCATTAAACAAAATGAAAATTATCCAATTGATTCTTTTGTGTTCTACATATTAGAAAAAGACAGCATCTCAAGAATATTAGAGCTAAGCTTATTTCTCAACCTGCAGGAACCCTTATTTGAGACCCTATTTACCCAACAGAAATTGCTAGAAAGAATATCAGTCTCACACACACACACACACACACACACACACACACACACACACACACACACATTCATTTTAGCATCACAAAACATACATATCATATAGTATGTGCTTATATCATTACTCAATAAATACTGCAATTTCTGTCTAGAATGTGAGAACTTTGGGGATTCCATGAGAAATATTAGATAATTAAGGCACACATTTCAAAGGTATGGAAATCAAGCTATATATTCTGGTTCATGGGTCCAGACCACAATAAATATTAATAGAAAAGACAAATTCAGAGAATTCCTGTTACTGATAACCAAAATAAGATCTACTTACTAAATTGATGGTGTTTAGTGAGCTTTATTTCATAATGATGTTTATTTATCAATATACTTTAATTAGACATTTATTTACTGCTGGTGGGCATTCAGAGGCGCAGCAGCTGGCAATTGAAGTTCAAGGTGTCAGCCCACCAGGAGGCAACTCTCTGATGGTTGAATCTTGGATAAGCAAGACCCTGAGACAACAGACTCCAGAATGTCTTTTGCTTATGCTGTGCCTTCACATGTTTGCTGCTGCTATCTTTCTCTGTTTTCTGGCATGGTGTGAATGGGTGTGGGGAGATCCCCACTGCCTGTAATATAGTGTGTTTATTTCATGGAAACGTCTCAGTCTACTGGGCATTCTTACTTGTGGATTATTATGAAGATGATTTCTTCCTAAGCTGTACTGTTTAGTTGATTAATAATGTTAAATATAGTTTTGATGATAAAAATAAAACAAGGAAGCATCACACAGCTAGAACAAGTGAGTTTCCATTGAGGAGCCATATAGACTGTGGCTTAGATTAATGATTAAGAAAAACAATTGAATCTTAGAAGCCCAGATAGTTTAAATTCTCATTTTAATGTTGGCAAATGTGTTCACAGGTTTTGGTATGTATCATTAGCTGAAACAAAGCCTTATAATAACTTCAGGTTAAATCAGATGTTTGATAATAGCTTTGAAGTGAAAAACACAAGAAGACAATCTGAAGTTTAAGAAAGGCACATAGTTGAATGAAGAACTCGTTAAGGTCAGGAAACAAGAACAAAGCAGCCCAATTATCATTGGCTGATGTGCCTTTCTTGCTAGGATTGGTTGATGACCAAAGATGATGATTAATTCCTTATATCCATTTCTGCCTTCAATCTCTTGATATAAAAGACTATTGATAAGTGGGTATGTAGCCTAAAGATTTAAAATAGAACTGACTGATTCTTTTTTATATATACAAGTTTAGGTTTGTGATTCCTTTAAGATTCCTTATAATATTACCTTTCAAAATAAGTAATAAAGTAATTGGCCCTTTCTTTGTGACTGTAAAACACAACCTGCCAGTAAAAGACTTGACTGAGATGAATATCTTGTGTTTCTACATGGTTAATATATAACAAGTTGCTTAGGTATGAATGTATGTGAGTTTTTGACATAATTTGTTTTTCACCGGTAATACATAAAATGTTTAATCATGTAAAGGATATGGAAAATATGCTGATTTTTACTTGTATTCATTCACTTGAAAAACAGAATTTGACCACATTGTAATTCTAATATTACTTGAAAGCTTTTGCTGGGGTATATAAGCTGCAAGGGAAAGAATAGAGATAGAATTACAGTTAAAATGAATTAGAAGGGAAATATGAAGAATGAGAGATTTAGAAGGAAATATGAAGAATGAGAGATTTAGAAGGAAAACATCAGGAATGAGAGTTAGAAGGAAAGTATCAAGGATGAGAGAAGGAAATCACCAGGAAAGTAAGTAATAGAGAATGCAAAAGAAGGATAAAGAAAATGTCTGAAGGAAACCATCAAGAAAGCATGTGATTTTTTTTTCCCTTAACCCCCTCAGAGAGAAGAGTCTAGTATACATTGACTCCATGGCTCCCCTTTGATCCCTGTGCTGCTGGGGCCTGGCCTCCCAGGCAGTGATAATTTACCTTGATTTATAAACATTTTCATATTAAAACACTTGAGGGGCAGGGCATATCTCAGTAATAGAGAACTTGTCTAGCATGTGTGAGGCCCTAGCTTCAGTCTCCAATGTCACATGCACACAAACACATGCACATACACAGAGAGACATTTCATGCATGCACTCACAGTTTTTAATATGGGCATGGTGGCTCATGCATATAAATTCCAGCACTTGGAGGATGAAGGCAAGGAGGTCAGGAGTTCAAGACCACGCTCAGCTACATAAAGAATTGAAGGGTAGCCTGGGCTACATGAGATTGTATCACAAACCAAAACTAGGAAATGAAGGGATTTTAATGGCTACTCTTTTCACTTGTCATCTGCAGAAATGGAATTTATAATAAATCAATGATAAAGTTGCCTTATAAAGTAGTGATGATATTTGGATTATCTGCCATGTAAACATTTTGTTTAAAATGTTTGCATACACTACTTATTAATGGTGCCATTTTATGCATTATCCTGTATGACCCATGGCTATAATGCAGCAGGCAATTTGGCCTGAGAGACTATGAGCAAGGGCTGTAATAATAATGCTGACATCAGAAGAGAGGGAGCCCTTTGGCCATTCTCAGTGAACCAAAAAGTCTCAGCCTAGGAACTCTTTAAGTCTTCATCACTATCTTTTCTTAGAATGCTTAGTTCATGGCTACATCACTTTCCTTTATCGGGGCATCTTTCTGCAAGGCAAGGACACTCTGTTACCTAAAGTTTGTTTTTGTATATAATTTGTTTCCTTTCAAAATTCTTCAGAATGAACAAAGAAGTAAAACCCCNTTTTTTCCTCTTAATTCTCCATTTCTATATTAAGATATTTTAAATTGTTTAATACAGCTTGTTCTGCCTGGCTTGCAGATTCTCCTTCCCTAGACTGGAACATGCAATGCTTTTTAAAATTTTTATTTTAAATTTACTTATTTGTGGGTATATAAGGGGTTTCTCTTGCCTGTTCCACAGTCCCCATGTGAAGGTCAGGGGACAACTTTCAGGAGTCTATTCTCTTCTTGGAGATCAAACTTATATCATCAGATTTGGAGGCAGTTACCTCTAGTAAGTCACCTGTACCTCTTCATTCTTGTTTGTCAGCTTGTGAACTTCTTACTGTTTCCTGGATCCAAATGACAACTGCATTCCTGACTGTGTGTTAGCGTCTGNACCTTTGTGTCTTCTAAAGAACACAATATTTCCTTTATTTCACATGCTGGTTAGTTTTAAAAGTGGAAAAGCATCCAGTGTAAAGGGAAGCAGACCTGGCTCTGATTTACAGGTTTGTTTCCTAGAAATGAATGAATTTGGGGAGTTTATTCAAATTTCTCTAGTTTTCTTAGGTGTAAAACATACTTTAAAGGGTTAAGGAAGATGATATGTAAGGGCATGGACTATTATCACTTCATTGGCTAATTCAAATCTTTCTGAAATAATTTCCTTTTCTCAGCTTCCACTAGGTTTTTAATTTTAATTTTTTATTTTTTGAGATTATAATATAATTACAAAATTTCCACTTCTTTTTCCTCTCTCCAAAACCTCCCATATTACCCCCTTCTTTCAAATTCATGGCCTCTTTTTTCATTGTTATTACATACACACTCACACACACACACACACACACACACACACACACCTTTCTTGTTTTAAGAATGTTCAAATGTTTAAACTATTTCCCTGATTAAAATATTCTTTGATGGCTATAGTGAATCAATAAATTCATTGAAATTTTTTTCTTTCTTATCCCTGGAGAAATAGAAACTGACCAAAACCAAGCAATAACAGCAAAGATAGGGCTGAGGAGATGGCTCAGCAGATAAAGCATTTTTCACACCAGTGTAACGACCACAGTTCAGATAATCAAATGTGCATAAAAACTGGGTAGGCTTCACTGTTACCAGTAATCTTAGCACTGGGGAGACAGACAAAGGGAATCCCAGGATAAATTGGATAGATTAGCTGGGATTGGTGAGCTCCAGGTGCATAGTGATGCTTGAAATCAATATGCAACTTTGAAAGTGATGGAGAAAAACACCCAATGTCCATTGCATGACTTCTGCAAAACACTAGCACTCACATGCACAGGCATCTATACATGGATGTGCACCACAAAGCATGACAACATCCCTACTCACACATACACATCACACACATATATACATTAAAAAATTTAAGTACGCAAGTAGTTTTTGTAAAAAGTCCTTTAATTTGAATAATTTTTGAAAAAAATTTTGTCATTGAAGCAGTCCCTTTCGTGTTTATTCCTCATTTCAGCCCTGCTCTTAAGGTGAAAATAAAATTATAGAAATTGAAAACCTCATATCCTAGTCTTCAAATTTGATAGCTATTAAGAATTGACCATGTTTTGTACACAGTTGTGTATCATCTGGAATATTTAAAAGCAGTATCCAGGTATATATTATTTCCTTAGGTTATACACTAATTTACATAAAAATTAAGCAGAAACTTCTGCAAAATATGTGGACCTTTTTTATGCTCCATTTTGCCTTTATTTTATACCTAAAAATGAGCTGATTTCATCTAATAGCCAGTATTCATAGTTTCCTCTTGACTTAAAAGTAATTAGTTTTCACCCAGTGCTATCTGAATCAGAACCAAGCTTAGCTTTAGGTTTCAATTAAGAGCAATCTACAGAGAGAAAAAGACATATTCATGTCTGTTTTGCACTAATTCTGGCTAGTTTTGCATCTTTATATAACATGGTTCAATTTCATTGTATGCAAAGGGGAAGTTTCACCTACTACAGCGGTAAATACAAATGTAACTCAGTGTTTGTCTTCTCACATTCCTCTCAGAACTCTGCCAAGATTGTGTTTGATTTTTAAGATAACTATTGGTAAACTGTGTTATTTAATAATATTCTTAATTTTTATTTTATCACTCTAGAAAATACTTTACTCAATTTTTAAAACTAATATTAACTTTTGTAACCTATGGCTTTTCTTACTCTCTCTCTAGTTTTGATATACACACTTCTATTCTTTTACAAAAAGATTTATTTTATTTTATTTTTGATTTTGTGTAAATATGTGCATGTAAATGCACATTTCCTTAGAGAACAGAAAAGGGTATCATATCCGAGAGCCAGAGTTACAGACAGTTGTGAGCAGAGGGAAGATGAGTGTAGGAAAGAAACTCGGGTCCTCTGGAAGGACAGTAAGTATTATTAACTGCTGAATCATCTGTTCAGCCACTGAATTTTAACTCATACATCACCCAGACACATTATTTACAGTAATTATGATTGTCTTATTTGTCTTCTGCATAAACACTTGGTTTGATCTTTATCTTTGATAATAAATCTGTTTTATAGTATTACAAGAATGTAACTCTTCACTGAGGTGACAACGAATGAAAATGCCGCTTCACAGCCCTGGAGCTCCCATTGCTTTTGTTCTGTGTTTACTTTTCATCCTTTTCTGATACCCTATGCCATCCTGTCCTCTAAGATTAAGCAAACTCTGNTGTGCTTGTCAAGGTCTGTTTCTCTTCTGGTCTGNGACCTGCTATCTGGAAGATCATGTTCTAGGAAGTAGTTGAATCTTGATCTTCTGGGCAGACATCACCCTGAGAATTCTTCCCAGTGCTTTCCTTACCTCCTAGACTCTCTACCTCAATACTTGTTCATATGTTCCCTTTTCCTAGTCAGTTTGTTTAAAGAACTACGATTATAGCACCAACTTTCTGTGTCCACATATGTCTGCTAATACCCTGCCTCCACTTTTATCGTCCAGGGATGGTTATTCTGCTTTTGATACAATGTTTCCTCATGTTCACAAAGCTGGTTACCAATCTACTATCTGGCATTTACAGCTGATAAACTGCAATCTGATGCCATTTTGAATCTTATTCTTTGTGCGTAACCTCTATTCACTCTTTGAGCTTTTACCATTTGCTCTTTATCCTTCAGGTGCTGAGTGTTTCCTAATGATTTTGATTGGATTTAAGGCCTTCTCCACAGGAGAAAATGCATTTTGTACTATAAATAAGAACTCATGGTTGGGAAGATTATTGGCCCCAGGGGTTAATCTACTACTAGTTTGCAAAAAGACTAAAAGAGTCAAAGGAAAGACTCATCTAGCTATCATTTCCATTTGAGGTAGAAATAGAGTTAATTACATTATTTTGCTTTCTAATAAAACTTCTCAAAATTTTCCTTTAAAATGTGTCAAATTCTTTAAGTTCTCACTCACTTAACTCCAGTATTTCTTTTCTGATATGATGCTCTACCCTTTCATGATGTCAATTAGGGGTTTAAAAAGAATTAAAATTCAAATATTTCATTGTCTTTATGCTATAAACTCATAGCAGATGGAAATTCAACCAAATATTTCATATTTGAATACTAAAATTATAGTCAGCAGTTTCTACACTTTTGTCATAAATATTACTGTTCCTTGCAATGTGTAAAGAGCAGAACTGGAACTTTATTAAAATTAAAGTATAAATCTTTTAAATTCTAAATGAAAAATTCTTTGTAAGCAGTTTAAACACTGACGATGTAAAGAAAAAAATATTTTAATAGAGTTTAATTTTAATCTCATCTCATTTTTTAGATAAGGCAGATAAGCCAGGCTATCTTCAAAGTTATGATGCAGTGTGGAGTGTCTGCCAGGCCCAGTTAGGAAGAAACAAATGATTCTCTTTTCTTTCTTGAAGAAAAGGGCTGTTTTCTGTGTTGAACATAATATTCTTTCCCTAATTTTTGTCCTCTAGATCATATACGACTCTTACACACTGACGATCACACTTTATTATTCCAATGAAATGTAAAACTATTGTGTTGAAGCAAGGGAGTGGTTTTCTGACATCTGGATTACCATTTAATATAAAATTTCAAGAATATAACAAATTCATGTCAAAGGCACACTTGTGAAGACATGTGATCCTGAGAAGTGGAAGTGAACAATTCCATTCACTCTGAAACATCAGCTTAGCCATGCAAACCAACTGTTCAGGTCAAACTTTTAGGATGGTTGAGTCCTATAAGGTCACCATAAAAGTACTTTGAAAATGACTGACAATATCAGTAAATACAATGGAAAGATACTACATAGGTCCTGGGTAAATAAAATCTACTTTGAAGATTTTCAGTAGGTTTTCTGCTCTTCTGAAGGAACACCAGTGGTCCTTAATTTCAAATTTCCATGTTTTTAAAAGTGCTGTGCTCTTTGCTAATTTCATCCAGATTCACTATATTAGAAAAAATGTCTGATATGTCTGAGTTCGTGGAGTTTGTGTGTCAGATACTATGATAACTAAGTGTCCTATCTTGGTAAGACAAAACTGGGAGCATAGCAGAGTGCTATTATAGGTAACTGATTATGTACCTGATGATGCTAGCACAATAAGACACTCACCTGAGATGGTTTTCCAGTTTAGACTGACAGGGAGTCAGTGGGGTTTCAAAAAGAGTATTGCTAAGTGGTTTCTGGGTCAATCAATCATCCAGATTTTGGTGATAATTTCTAAATTTTGCCTTCTTAGCTCATAACATGAAGAGTAAACCCTCAGAGGCCAGTTGCATGCATTCAAGAACTGTTCCATTTAAAGGTAACTAATAAAAGTAAAAAATTTACTTTCATATTTATGAAATAGTATATTTAGTAACTGTTAAAAAGCATGATTTTGTCAGATAAAATAGGCAAGTTAAGCATAAGCTTACATCAACTAGCAATAATTTTTTTATTGGCATAGACATGCTGCTTCTGGTTCTCTGTACCTTTCCTAGTGTTTCTAATATCCCTTATGTTTAAAGGATGCAGTAGCTGGGGAGATGGTTTAGCCAGTAAAGTACTTTTCTGCACAAGCATGAGGACTTGATTTTAAACTCCAGAACCCACACTAGATATGTAAATAAAGGCTGAAAGCATGAGAGCACCCCATCATTCAGTGAAAAATATGTGTGCTTGGTGAGGTCATGAACCCTAGAAGAGAACCTATTACTATCTTCTTATCCATTGTAGTTTCTAGCTACAATCTAAATTTTTCTACTTGTACTCACAAATAANGAAAGCTTTCATACTCATCAAAGAAGCTTCTTTTTGCAGCAGACGTAGAACCTTAGGGAAAGCCACAGCTAGTCAAATGCAGAGAGCAACTGATTGTAAGATGTCCAGTCCCATTTGATACTTTACAACATAGCTCTTACACCTCAGACTCGGTGAACATCATGGAAAGATTCTAAGCACCAGAGGAGCAGGGAGTCTGCTGTGCGATTGTGCCTCCTACATATGACAGGGAAACTATGCTCATGAATTATCAGAAATATGGTTGATTAAATACGACTTTAAAAATGACAATGACAGTTGACCTGCCAATGTGGGAAACTGCACAGAATCCAATCCCAAGGTGAAGAGCTACATGGCATTAAAGACTGCTAAGAGAAGAAGAATTAGTTTTCCTCATGGATGAGTCCCATGAATGGTTACCCAGTTCCAAGTGGTTTTACACACACACACACACACACACACACACACACACACATATATATATATGTGTATATATATATATATATATATATACACACACACACACACAGAGAGACTTATCAGGTTGCATGTTTGCATATATATGCTTGTTTGTATAGGTGTATGTAGTTTAGGGGCTTAGGAGGGAGTTGGAGGAATTAGAGCAGTGGTTCTCAACCTGTGGGTAATAACCCATTGGAGTCAAACCACCCTTTCACAGAGGTTATATATCAGATTTACATTACAATTCATAGCAGTACCAAAATTACAGTTTTGAAGTAGGAGCAAAAATAATTTTATGGTTGGAGGTCTCCACAACATGAGAAACTGTATTAAAGGGTTGCAGCATTAGGAAGGTTGAGAACCACTGGATTAGAAGGAAGTGGAAGGATGCAATTGTATTTTAATTAAAATAAAATTTATGTTTGAATTGTGAAAAAGTTATTTTATTACTTTATGTGTACGTTTGTTTTGTCTGTGCATGCAGTGCCCTTGGAGGCCAAAAGAGGGCGTTCAATTTCTTGGGACTGGAGTTACAGAAAGTTGTTAGCCAGTATGTGGATGCTGGGAATCAAACTCAGGTCCTCTGAAAGAGCAAGTGCTCTTAACCTGGGAGTCATCTCTCCAGCTCCAAACAAAAGAAAATAAAAAAATAAAACTAATAAATAAAAATTTAAAGGCAATAATAATAATAATTACTAATAATAATGGGTGTCCTCATGCCAATAGGTATGTGGAAGGCCTGGCTAACAGACAATTCTGGACAGCCCAGGATATCCTGACTTTTCTAATTTCTATTTCTTGCTTTCATTTCTGCTTCTGTCTACTTGAAATTGAAATGATTTGGAAACTTATCATGTTTTATATGCTCATTATTTGTCAATCAAAAGATCTTTGAGTCATCCTAATAAAAGGAACCCTTAATGCTCTTTTTAAATGATCGCTGCATTTCAGTCCCTTTTTATGGGTACAATGTTTTCCGGTTATTTTATTAAAA
>LZPO01035913.1:0-20879 GCA_001675575.1 Neotoma lepida | reverse complement strand
CTAGTAATAGAGGTGAAATATCTTCAACATTAACCCCTCTGATGGGTATGTCGTTCTGCATGCTGTGAATATGTGTTGCTCTGATTGGTTGATAAATAAAATGCTGATTGGTCAGTAGTCAGGCAGAAAGTGTAAGTGAAATAAGCAGTCANGAAGAATTCTGGGAAGAAGAAAGCTGAGTCAAGAGATNCCAGCTGCCGCCAAAGAAACAATATGCCAGCAGACCGGTAAAGCCACGGAGCATGTGGCAAAATATATAGATTAATAGAAACGGGTTAATTTAAGTGTAAGACCTAGTCAGTAATAAGCCTGAGCTAATGGCCAAGCAGTTATAATCAATATAAGCCTCTGAGTAATTATTTTATAAGTGACTGTGGGAATGTGGGGCCTGGCAGGACCTGGACAAAACATTCTTCTACAAATGACGCCTATACGTGGTGTCAAGAATTTACATCTGAAATCTGAGAGAACTTAATAAGAGTTTCTAAAATGGAGCCAAAAACGGGTGCCTGCTTCATTTCTTACGTGGGCCACCAGATGTTGCAGCATTCGGACTTGATGCGCAGCATGGCAGATTCCCATCTCTGTACGCAGAGCTATCTCCAAGCTGCAGAGCATATTGCATAATGGATTTAGCATTTACTCATACAGACAAAAAGGGTTTATGGGCCAGCTGCACACTACCCTGATGGCAGCATGGACCCCAGAGTTGGCAGGGTAAGTATGACTCTCCTGGGTACCCCCACCATGTTGAAAAGCCGAAGTGGATGGAGTCAGCAGCCAGGGCTGCGGCTTAAATCTTAGCCACCCAGTTTAGCATTTTAAAATCTCTCCTGGTCAGAGAAGGATTAAAGATTCACAATAAGACGGATTCAGATAGATTAACCTCTAAACGGTTTACAATGTGTATAAAAATGTACGTAGGCTTGAGAGAAAAAAAGGAATATAGACAGTTATATAAAGTAATAAATATATAAAAAAGATAAAGTCTTTAAAGAGACAGTAAAAGTAATATAATGAGCCACGTAAAGATGAAAATCACACATAGAGTCTGGATTATATTGTCATTGGGTTTTTTAACTGCAGAGAGACATTTGATAGTAAAAGCTGCTGAGTTAAATAAATATATATATTTTAAAGGTATCTTGATTTCAAAATTTATGTCTAAGGATATGTTGCTTTGGAAAGGAGGCTCTGCTTATGTTTTCACAGGAAGCAAGAGGCTATGGATTTGTTCCAGGTTAAGATGGATCAGATTTGATCAAGTTTGACCTCCTGAACCTTAGCAGATGGTACCTATTAACAAAGGTTATAGCCAGTCTCCCTAGGACTTGACCATTATCTCGATTTTTCTCAGGATCCCCATAAGACTATCAGTGCCCCCTCTCAGCAGGAAGTAGCCTAGAACACTATGCCCACATTCCCCAAAAATGGATTATGGATATTTGTCTTTGTTTAGGTTGTTGGTTACAAATTGTTATTGGTCAAAGTCAATATCTTTCTAAAAGAAGAAAGGGGGATATAATATGGACATATAGGATATAGATATGATAAGATAAAAGGGTGGATTGTTGAACCTACTTTTAAAGGAGCAACTTGTTTAAAATCTTTTACATTGATATAGATTTTAGTTAATTGACACAAATTTAAAGTTAATTTTGTTATACTGTATATATATTTCTACTCTCGTTTAAGGTATNATGTTTATGTAGCTCATTTAAATTATAATGGATAATTAAGAAATACGGATTAATAATTAGTCTTCTATGATAGTGAAACTTATAGTCATGTTAATTAAGTTTTCCAGGTATACATAAATTCACCTAGGTAGGAAATCTTCAAACACTTCAAAGATCTACAGAATATGGCATGTAAAATGTTTTAAAAATTTAGACTTTTTGGACAATGAGACACATCTGCTCCTGGCAGCACCGATTTACTTCAAAGAGAAAGATGGGAGTAGAAGACTCTCCACATGGAGTTTATCTTCTTGGCAAAAAGCCACTTGGGCAAGAAACTGTTCTTGCCTGGACTGCTTGACAAAATGTTGTATCGACTGTTGTATTCCAGGAGCCATGGAAAAGTGACCACAGAACTTTGCAAGGTGAGATGGTCATTCAGGTTCCTGCTCCACAGAAAAAAACAGGACACAGAGAGAAGTGGCTGAGAGACTCTAGGCTTATAGGCTAAAGAATGGATGCTCCAACATTGCAGAGGAATTTTGGGTGATTGTCCAGGCAGACAACTGTCTCTGTCATTCTAGATTTTGGAAGTTGCTTACAATACATTTCCTGTTTACTTAGGTAATATTATATCCTTTTGGGGTCTTTGATGGAGCTGAAGATTAGATAATTAAGATTTTTCTTGGTTATGATAAGAGATAAGGTAGATAGAAAACTTTAAAATCGAGTGCCGATTGGGACCAAGAGGTGAGTCTCTATCCCCCTAGCTGAACACCCCAGCCTTCAGCTCTGGGTCCAGGGCCACAGCCCTGTGCCCCCACACAACCACCCATTGCATTCCAAGTTTCAGGCCAGTAGGCAGGTCTCCTGCAGACAACTCAGACCACCACCATCCCCCATCAAATCCTGTAACCCTGAAATCCCACCTCCCCCAAACTCCACCCTCCTTGGAGACTGCATCTGCTCCCTGAGACAGAGCTGGCCTGCTCTGATTGGGACCAAGAGAGTCCATCAGCACTGATTGCACCAAGAGCCCTAATTAGACCAAGAGCTCCCATTGGACAAAGAGTATCTAACAGACCAAGAGAGGCCCCCCGCAGACACAGATACTGCCTGCACCAAGTGGAGGTCAACAACAAATACAGTCAACAACAAAAAGACAAATATGACCCTATCAGAACCTAGTGATTCTACAGCAGCAAGACCTAAATATCCCAACGCAGGAGAAACAGAAGAATTGTCCTTAAAAATGAAGTTGAGAAGATGATAGAGTCCCTTAAAGAGAAAATGAAAAATTTCATTAAAGAGGAGATAAAAAATTCCTTTAAGAAGAAATGAAAAACTCCCTTAAAGAGGAAATGAAAAATTCGCTTAAAGAGAAAATCAAAAATTCCTTTAAGGAGGAAGTGAAAAATTCAATAAAAGAGGAAATGAAAAATTCCCTTAAAGGAATGGAAGAAAATACAAACAAAAAATTGGAAGAAATAAAAGAAAGTCAAGAAAAAGCAATTAAACAGATGAAGGAAACAGACCAAGATTTGAAAACAGAAATCGAGACAATAAAGAAGACTCAATCAGAGGGAATGCTGGAAATGGAAAACCTGAATAAACGAACAGGGACTATAGATGCAAGCATAAACAACAGAGTGCAAGAGATAGAACAGAGAGTCTCTGATGTTGAAGACACAATAGAGAAAATAGATTCATCAGTCAAAGAAAACACTAAGACCAAAAAAAATCATAACACAAAACGTTCAGGAAATTTGGGACACCATGAAAAGACCAAACCTAAGAATAATAGGGAGAGAAGAAGGAGAAAAATACCAACTCAAAGGCACAGAAAGTATATTCAACAAAATCATAGAAGAAAACTTTCCCAACCTAAAGAAGGAAATACCTATGAAGATACAAGAAGCTTACAGAACAGCAAATAGGCTGGATCCAAAAAAAGTCCCCTTGCCACATAATAATCAAACNGCTAAATATACAGAATAAAGAAAAAATATTAAGAGCTGCACATGAAAAAGGCCAAGTAACGTATAAAGGCAGACCCATCAGAATAACACCTGACTTCTCAATGGAGACTATGAAAGCTAGAAAGTCCTGGACAGAAGTTATGCAGACACTAAGAGACCATGGGTGCCAACCCAGACTTTTATAACCAGCAAAACTCTCAATCACCATAGATGGAGTAAACAAAAATATTTCATGATAAAACCAGATTTAGACAATATCTATCCACAAATGTAGACCTACAGAAAGCATTAGAAGGAAAATTCCAACCTAAGGTAGTTAGATACACACCTGAAAACACAGGAAATAGATAATCCCACTCCAACAAATACCAAAGAAGAGAAACATACAACACTACCACCAAAAATTAACAGGAATTAACAATCACTGGTCATTAATATCCATTAATATCAATGGTCTCAATTTCCCTAAAAAAAGACACAGATTAACAGAATGGATAAGAAAACAGGATCCATTGTTCTGCTGCATACAAGAAACACACCTCAACGTCAAAGACAGACACTATCTCAGAGTGAAAGGCTGAGAAAAGACTTACCAATCAAATGGACCTAAGAAACAACCTGGTGTAGCTATCCTGATATCTAATAAAATAGACTTCAAACTAAAATCAATCAAAAGAGATCAGGAAGGACATTACATATTTATCAAAGGGAAAATCCACCAAGATGAAGTTTCAATTCTGAACATCTATGCCCCAAATTCAAGGGCACCCACATTTATACAAGAAAGATTACTAAAGCTTAAATCTCACATCAAACCCCATACATTAGTAGTGGGAGATTTCAACACCTCACTCTCACCGCTGGATAGATCTGTCCAACTGGAACTTAATAAAGAAATAAGGGACCTAACAGAAGTCATGACTCAAATGGACTTAGTAGATATCTACAGAACATTCCACCCTAACACAAAAGAATATAACTTCTTCTCAGCACCCCATGGAACCTTCTCTAAAATTTATCACATGCTNGGTCAGAAAGCAAATCTCAGTAGATAAAAAGAATTGGAATAACCTCCTATATTTTATTGGACCACCATGGTTAAAAGTTAGATTTCAATGACAACAAAAATTACAGAAAGCCTACAATCTCATGGAAACTGAATAATGTCCAAATGAATCACCAACGGGTCAAGGAAGAAATAAAGAAATAAATCAAAGATTTCCTAGAATTCAATGAAAATGAAAGTACAACATACCCAAACTTATGGGACACAATGAAAACAGTGCTAAGAGGAAAATTCAGAGCACTAAATGCCTACATAAAAAAGATGGAGAAATCTCACATTAGTGACTTAACAGCACAACTGAAAGCTCTAGAACAAAAAGAAGCAAACTCACCCAGGAGGAAGAGACGACAGGAAATAATCAAATTGAGGGCTAAAATCAATGAAATAGAAACAAAGAGAACAATAAAAAGAGTCAATGAAACAGAGTTGGTTCTTTAAAAAATCACCAAGACAGACAAGCCCCTTTCCAAATTAACCAAAAGGCAGAGAGAGAGCATCCAAATCAACAAAATCAGAAATGAAAAGGGAGACATAATAACAGAAAATGATGAAATCCAGAGAATCATCAGGTCATACTTCAAAAACCTGTACTTCACAAAATTGGAAAATCTGAAAGAAATGGACAATTTTCTGGATAGGTNCCACATACCAAAGTTAAATCAAGACCAGATAAACTATTTAAATAGACCAATAATCTAAGGAAATAGAAACAACCATTAAAAGTCTCCCAACCAATAAAAGCCCAGGACCAGATGGTTTCACCACAGAATTCTACCAGATTTTTAAAGAAAAGCTAATACCAATACTCTTCAAATTGTTCCACACAATAGAAACAGAAGGAACATTACCAAACTCTTTTTATGAGGCTACAGTTACCCTGGTTCCCAAACCACACAAAGATGCAAAAAAGAAAGAGAATTATAGATCAATCTTCCTCATGAACATTGATGCAAAAATGCTCAATAAAATTTTGGCAAACTGAATCCAAGAACACATCCAGAAAATAATCCACCATGANCAAGTAGGCTTCATCCCAGGGATGCAAGGATGGTACAACATAAGAAAATCTGTCAATGTAATACATCATATAAATAAACTGAAGGAAAAAGACCACATGATAATCTCATTAGATGCTGAAAAAGCCTTTGATAAAATCCAACACCCCTTCATGGTAAAGGTCTTGGAGAGATCAGGAATGCAAGGAACATACATAAACATAATAAGGCAAGTTACAGCAAGCGAACAGCCACCATCAAATTAAATGGAGAGAAACTCAAAGCGATTCCACTAAAATCAGGAACAAGACAAGGCTGCCCACTCTCCTCATATCTATTCAATATAGTACTTGAAGTTCTAGCTAGAGCAATAAGACAACAAAAGGAGATCAAAGGGATACAAATTGGAAAGGAAGAAGTTAAACATTCACTATTTGGAGANGATATGATAGTATACATAAGTGACCCGAAAAACTCTACCAGGGAACTCCTATAGCTGATAAACTCATTCAGGAATGTAGCAGGATAAAAGATTAACTCAAAAAAATCAGTAGCCCTCCTATATACAAACAATAAAAGGGCTGAGAAAGAAATCAGAGAAACATCACCCTTTACAATAACCACAAATAATATGAAGTACCTCAGGTAACTCCAACTAAGCAAGTGAAGGACGTGTATGATAAGAACTTTAAGTCGTTGAAGAAAGAAATTGAAGAAGATTTTAGAAAATGAAAAGATCTCCCATGCTTGTGGATAGGTAGGATTAACATATTAAATATGGTAATCTTACCAAAAGCAATCTACAGATTCAGTGCAATCCCCATCAAAATCCNAACACAATTCTTCACAGACTTGGAAAGAGCAATACTCAACCTCATATGGAACAACGAAAAACCCAGGATAGCTAAAAGAACCCTGTACAATAAAGCAATGTCTGGAGACATCACGATCCCTGACTTCAAGTTCTACTATACAGCCATAGTAATAAAAACAGCTTGGTACTGGCATAAAAACTGATATATGGACCAATGGAATTGAATTGAAGACCCTGACATTAACCCACACACGTATGAACACCTAATTTTTGACAAAGAAGCCAAAACTGTACAATGGAAAAAAGAAAGCATCTTCAACAANTGATGCTGGCATAACTGGATTTCAACATGTAGAAGATTGCAAATAGATCCATATCTGTCTCCATGTACAAAACTCAAGTCCAAGTGGATCAAAGACCTCAACAGAAATCCAGCTACACTGAACTTGATAAAAGAGAAAGTAGGAAGTACTTTTGAATGTATTGGCACAAGAGACTACTTCCTAAGTACAAGACCAGTAGCACAGACACTGAGAGCAACAATTAATAAATGGGACCTCTTGAAACTGGGAAGCTTTTGTAAGGCAAAGAACACAGTCAATAAGACAAAACAACAGCCTACAGAATGGGAAAATATCTTCACCAACCCCACATCTGACAGAGGGCTAATCTCCAAAATATATAAAGAACTCAAGAAACTAGACATCAAAATATCTAACAATCCAATTAGAAAATGGGCTACAGAGCTAAACAGAGAATTCTCAACAGAAGAATCTCAGATGGCTGAGAGACATTTGAGGAAGTGTTCAACATCCCTAGTCATCAGGGAAATGCAAATCAAAACGACTGTGAGATACCACCTTACACCTGTCAGAATGGCTAAGATCAAAAACACTGAAGACAGCTTATGTTGGAGAGGATATGGAGCAAGGGGAACACTCCTCCACTGCTGGTGGGAGTGCAATCTTGTACAGCCACTTTGGAAATCAGTATGGCGGTTTCTCTGAAAACTGGGAATCAATCTTCCTNAAGACCCAGCTATACCACTCTTGGGCATATACCCAAAGAATGCTCAATCATACCACAAGGACAC
Organism: Neotoma lepida; assembly: GCA_001675575.1. Taxonomy (NCBI): domain Eukaryota; kingdom Metazoa; phylum Chordata; class Mammalia; order Rodentia; family Cricetidae; genus Neotoma; species Neotoma lepida. The sequence continues at coordinate 13,253 of LZPO01035913.1, read as the reverse complement.
ATGCTCAACTATGTTCATAGCAGCATTATTCGTAATAGCCAGAACCTGGAAACAACCTAGATGCCCCTCTACTGAAGAATGGATTAAGAAAATGTGGTACATATACACAATGGAGTACTACTCAGCAGAGAAAAACAATGACATCATGAAATTTGCAGGCAAATGGATGGAACTAGAAAATATCATCCTGAGTGAGGTAACCCAGACCCAGAAGGACAAACATGGTATTTACTCACTCATAAATGGATACTAGATATAAAGCAAAGGATAACCATACTGCAGCCCACAGCTACAGGGAAGACCCTAGGAATGACGCATAGATTGCCCAGTGAGGGAGAACTGGATGAAATCCTCATGAGCAGACTGGGGGTGAGGGGGAGGAATGGAGAGCAAAAAGATGATGGAGGATGTGAGCATAGGGGAACAGGAGATTTGAGTTGGAAGAGGGACACAGTAAGAGAGCAAGGAAAAAGATACCATGATAAATGAAGACATCATGGGAATAGGGAGAAACAGAATGCTAGCGAGGTTCCCAGGAATCCACAAGGGTGACCCCACCTTAGACTACTGGAATTAGTTGAAAGGGAGCCTGAACTGGCATACTCCAGTCAGTATTCACATGGATGAATACCCTATCTGTCATCATAGAGCCCTCATCCAGAGACTGATGGAGGCAGATGAGGAGATCCACAGCCAGGCACCAGGCCGAGCTCCGTGAGTCCAGTTGATAGAAGAGAGAGGGGCTTCTGTGAGTAAGGGACAATGAGATCATGATGGGAAGGTGTACAAAGATGGCCAGCCAAACTAATGGAGAAGCATGAACTGTTGACCAATAGCTGAGGAGCCCTCTTCCAGAGACAGATGGAAACAGATGCAGAGATCCACAACTGGGGGCCAGCCCAAGCCCCAGGAATCCAGTTGCTGTGAGAGAGGAAAAATTGTATGAGCAAGGGACATGGAGATCATGACTGGAATATGTACTGAGATGGCCAACCAAACTAGTGCAAAAGCATGAACTATGGACCAATAGCAGTGGAGCCCCCATGGTGCTGGACTGGGCATTCTGGATACTGGAGACTGGTTTAGCTTGAACTGTTTAGGGGGCCCCCAGTCAATGGGATCTGGATCCATCCCTAGTGCATGAGCTGGATTTTTGGAGTGCAGTGCCTATGGTGGGATACCTGGCACAGCCTAGGCACAGAGAGGAGGGTCTTGGACCTGCCTCAACTGAAAATACCAGGCTCTGGGGACTTTTCATGGGAGATCTTGTGTTGGAGGAAGTAGGAATTGGGGTGGGTGGGTTGAGGGGCAAAGGAGNGAGGAGAGGGGTTTCTGTGATTGGTATGTAAAATAAACAAAAATCTTTTAAGTAAAAAAAATATATAATGTGTGAAATCCATGGATGTTTATGGCTCTTTCTTTCACGTTATGGTGATAATAAACTGTAAGTTTGGAATAGAAAAAATAATTTAGACTCACAAATATAAGATAGAGTATTTTCTTTAATTTTTCCAAATACAAGTAGACTAGATATTGTAACTATAATTCTTGCTAGATAACTGTTTTGTTTTATGTAATTTTACTATAATGAAACTAAAACTTTCCTTTTAAATAGAAAGAAAAGGGGAAATGATGGGGATGTCTTCTGTATGCTGTGAATATATGTTGCTCTGATTGGTTGATAAATAAAATGCTAATTGGCCAGAAGCCAGGCAGGAAGTATAGGCTGGATAAGCAGGCAAGGAGAATTCTGAGTAGAAGAAGGCTGAGTCAGGAGATACCAGCTGCTGCCAAAGGATCAACATGCCAGCAGACCAGTAAAGCCATGGAACATGTGGCAAACCATATAGATTAATAGAAATGGGTTAATTTAAGTGTAAGAGCTAGTCAGTAATAAGCCTGAGCTAATGGCCAAGCAGTTATAATCAATATAAGCCTCTGAGTAATTATTTTTTAAGTGGCTGTGGGACCATGGGTTCTGGTTGGACCCAGACAAAACATTCTCCTACACCCTTCTATGGCAGAACAAGACATCTTTGTTTTCTGAAGCTCCAAGTCAAAAGTCTTCAAAGAGATAACTTGGGGGATGAAATATGAACCTGTGCCATCAACAATCCTTAAATGGTATGTTGGAGATGAAATAACAGACTCCCATCAGTTAGCTAAGGGACTTGAATTACCCATTTCTTTGGCACTGAAGCCGTTTTCATTATAGTGCATTTCACACGGGAATGATAAATGACAACAGGGGCTCTTATATATGAAGCCAGATCAATGCAAACCCAGGAAAAAGTGTGCTGAGAAAAAGGTGCAGTTAAATGGAAACAGCATCAACTGCTGTCATTGTGTCTTAGAAACACTCCTTGGTATCTATGAAGTCAAAAGATAAGTCTTTATTAATTAAGAGAGAACTCTCTAACTTCCAGTGAAGTTCATCAGGTATCACCTGCAACAAAATTGACTATGATAGTCACCTAGAGAGGTTTACTGGAAATAAGAACAGAAAGGCATGTGCCATTTCTCATCGGACTCCCAATTTCTCACCAAAATCTTCAAGCCCACTTGTCTATTTTCATTAATAGCCCAGGGGAAGCAGGTGCATACTGGGATTCAGAGAATTAGAGGGCCTGTGGCCATGCTTTCCTTTACTAAGAGCAGCTGCATATTGTAAGAGGCATGTGCCAATCAAAGTATGGTGTTGTTTGAGGAAAGTATTAGTTGAAGAAAGATGTTTGTCCTTATTACCATTCTGTAATAGTAATATTTTCAGTGATCTCTGAAATGGAGCATGAAAAATCATCTTTGTATCTTTGTGAAATTTAATGTTTACTGGAGATAAATGTGTTACTTCTTCTTCAATTTGTATTTAATCAGTTGCTCAAAAGTTGATAAGAAATATTTATGATGGCATAGCGATTTGTCAGAAATTTTATTTAAAAATTTAAACTTATGATTGTATTATTTCCTGTTATTGTAGTAAAATATTCTGACAAAGCAATTTGAGGAAGAAAGGGTTTTATTCTGGTACATCATGGTATAGAAATCAGAAGGCAAGAGCTGAATCAGAGAGGGATAAAATGCACACTACTTCTTACTACCCATAAACAGTCCAGGATACCATCCAGGAAATGGTGCTACCCTCAGGGGNTGAATCTTCCCACTTAAGTGATACAATCAACATAGTCTCTTCCAGGTATATCCCAAAGCCCGTCTGTCAAGTGATGCTAGATGCTGTGAAGCTAACTGTTAACAGTAACCATCACATATATTGAAAGCTAAAACTCACATAACTGGTACCCAGAGTGAATTCCTGCTGCCCAGAAACAGCAAGCTGCTCTATTTGATAGCCTTCCTCAGAGATGGTGCTCCCCCATTAAAGAATTCTATAGTCTTCAAGGCTTTCTCATAAAGAGGAAAATGATGATTTCCTCAAAGATTTGTGAAATCAAAAGTGTTTGTGCTGTTTTGTAGTGATAATTTTGGAATTTTTTTAAACATAAAATTTTCATTATTTCCTTGGCACTCAGGAGGATTTTGTGAATATTCCACACTTTTTTCAATATAATTTTTATTTGCACACTTTCTTAACTGATTGAGATCAAATTACATATACTTTGTTTGAAGTTTAGAATTTTTAAACATGAAAATATTCTTCAGTAGCTTTTGTTTTCATTTAAAAGTATGACTATCATCCATTTAATGTCTGATGAAGAAATTAATTTTAGAGTAATTTATTGTTTCCATAATTATCCCCTATATTTGGTCTTTTTAATTGTGAAATTAAAAATACCCTGTATTTAAAATAATGCTGAATCTTATCTCTGTTTCTTAGTCACTAATATAAAGGTCACAGGTTATAAACTTTTTAAAGTTTTAAGAATGTATAATAGTATTCTTTCAGAAAAGATGAAGCTAATCTCAACCTTTACAAATGGTGTCAGTAGTTGTCATGGAATGAATTGAATTGTACAGTTATGAACTGCTTCCTTATGGAAAACCAATCAATATGTCTTGAAATTAGCAGACATTTCCACAGGCTATTTGATTCAATAAAGTGAAAAGAAGGGTCAGGTTCCTGGGCAAAACAAAAGCTAGTCCTTGACTCTTATCTCAATTCTTTTCATCAGACAATTTTCAGACCAATGGGATGATTAAAAACATTATTAAGATTAAATTAAAAGCTAAGGCTTGACTGAGATAATTTTAATAGCATACCTTTCCCTTAATGAATTCAGAGTTTATATAAAGCATTGAGAGACCTTGTAAAAGAAAATGCTGATATTTTCCTCCAAGTATTTTATTAACATGAACACATGAACCAAAGAACTGATGATGTTTCTAATATAGGACAGTTTGTTTATTTTTTTGAAACATGGTTTCTCTGTGTAGCCTTGGCTGTCCTGGAACTTGCACTGTATGTAAATCAGGCTGGCTTTGAACTCACAGAGATCTGCCTACCTCTGCCTACTGAGTGCTGGAATTAAAAGCATGCATCACCATANCCAACTAGGACAGTTTAATCTTTAACTTTCTGATTTATTATGGTATATCGTCACTAATGCAGTCTTATTAAGTACTTTATTGAGTTTTTGCTTTATAGATGTCATTAATATATTTCTTTTCTAAGATTTAGGACAACTTTGTTATTTATGTTACGTGGAGGTGCAAGTGGCTGCTGACACTTCTGATCTATTGACTGTTTCTATGCACTAGCACAGGATGAGCCAGATGCCCAGGGAGCTGCATCTGGTGCTGAAGGAATTGAGGGCTAAAGCCTCAGTCCTTCCACAGTCTGTGGCTTCCTGGACAGGTAAACATGCTTTCTTGTTCTATGATCTTTGAACAACAGTAACAGTGCTCCCACCCCTCAGAGCCCTTTGAGGGTAGTGGGAACATATGCTTAGCACAGGATCTCTGTAGTTTAATTGCTGCAATTTGCCTTCTTTTTTTCTTCTTTCCTTTCTCCATACCACCTCTCTTCCTCTGCTTCCTCCCTTTACTTCCTGATTTCTGATTGCAGTTATTGATATCAATGCAAACACTTAAGCTTTAACTTATTTTGCATTGTATAGATTTCATTCAGATTTTGAAGTTATTTCATATAATAATAGCATATTACTTGATACAGTCAAGCCAATCCAAGTATATTTATTATCATAACAGAAATATCTTATTCCTATCATGTTATTCCACAGTTTTATTTTCTCTGCTTCTTCAATATTTGGTTTCCTACCTTCTATTATAGAGTATGTATGTTTTTTTGTCCCTTTTCCTACTGGATATCTAGAGGAAATGTGAGCTGTCAGTTGCCTTGGTAACATCCTCATTCCTCAGTGGTGTCACCTCCAGAAGTCCATAACATCTCTTACCCTCTTTCTCGTTACTCTATCATTTTCAGTTCTCAGTTTGGAAAAATACAAGTTTTTAACTGCTAATATTTTAAAATTTAATAATTATTTTTATTCTTTATTGTAAGATTATAAGTTGATACAGCATTAAATGAGTTTCCTCAAAAAACTAAACATCTATCCTGTGATCAAGTATCAACAATCAGATGGAAACGATTCTAAAAATCAGACTCCTGAATGACTACATTTATTATTGTAATATCCATAACAGTTAAAACATGTATCAGCCTAGATATTCATCAGCAGATGAATGCATCAAAAATACAATACAAACAAACACAGTGGGATATTAGGATAAATAATGAAAACTTAACATTTGCATCAAAAGGAATGGAACACAAAGCACCATAGTATGTGAAATAAGCCAGGAACTCAAGAACAAATTCAACATCACATGCTTCCTTTCACATGTTGAAAACACAAAATGTAACCTAGATTGTGGAGTTCTCATTAATAGCATATAGGACAGTTACAGGAAACAGGGTTTGGATATAGAGAAGTGAGATTTAATCAGTGTATGGTGTATACAGGTATTCAAATATCACATTGAACTGTGTTAATATATATAATAAGTACATGCTAATAAAAAAAAGTTTAAAATTGAAGCCTGGATCCATTTTGCAGTGATATTCATTAGAGTTTTATGANAAACTAAAAAAAAAATCATATTTACCTCCAGATATTTGATATTACAAGTTTCCTACTAGTAATTAAAATATTTGACCAAACTTTGCATTTGTAGAAATACATTTTTAAAACACTGTTTTAAAAACAGTATGGTAGGTGTCATGGTAGGCTTTAATTGTTAGTTTAATGCAACTTGGAAAAATCTGTGAAGAGAGTCTTAATGAAAGATGTACACTCAGTTGGGATTTGAGTGTGTCAATGTGGGATTGTCTGGACTGAGCTGATTGATGTGGGAGGAGGCAGCCCACTGTGGGCAGCACCATTACCTGCACTGTGGTTCCCGGGTGGTATTGAAGTGGAGAAATGGAACTGAATATGAGCAAATAAGCACCATGCATGTATTCATTCATCTCTGCTCCTGACTGGGTGCGGCCAACTGTTTGATGTTCCTGCTGCTTTGACTTCCCCACTATGATGGCCTAGCATCTAGAATTGAGAGCTAAGGTTGTCTTTTGTTTGGCTAGCTTATCACAGCAATAGAAATGAAGCTAAGACATTAGAGCTTATACACCAAAGAGTTTGCATGCTTGATATTGTTTTTATGTCTAAAGAACTACAGTTTTGTATATCAGAATTCTCAGGTAACATTTTCCTCTTAGTATATATTGACAGTGCAGTATTGGTGAAAATATGACAGAGTCAGTATATGATTTTGTGTGCATCTATCTTCCTTCATGACTTATAGGAATAATTAAGAAATAATCAGTTTTCAACCAACCTTGCTAGATTATGTCTTGTTCAGTATCTATCAGGTTTTTAAAATAATATGAAATTTAGCCAGGGAAGATAGTTAATACCTGTAGTCCTAAACCATAGGAAGTTAAGGCAAGAAGATTGTCATGATCTTGAGTCCAGTAGTGATTATATTGTGTCCCCCCAAATATTGCATACACTAATAAAACTTATCTGGGGTCAGAGAACAGAACAGCCACTAGAGAGAGATAGAGGCCAGAAAATTGTGGCACACATGCCTCTAATCTTAGCATTCCAGAGGCACAGATCCATCTAGATCTCTGTGAGTTCAAGACCACACTGGAAACAGAGCCAGGCATGGTGGTACACACCTTTAGTCTCAGAACTTAAGATCGATGTCTTGTTGGGGGAAGATACATGTCTTTAATCCCAGAAAGTAATGGCAGGAAGCAGAAAGGTAGATAAGGCATGAGAACCAAAAGCTAGAGGCCTCTTAAGCTTTTAAGCTTTAAGCAGCAGTTGAGCTGAGATTTATTTGGGAGAGGACTCAGAAGCCTGCAGTCTGAGGAAACAAGTTCAGCTGAGGAGTTGGCAAGGTGAGGTTGGCTGTGGTTTGTTCTGTTTCTCTGATCTTTCAGAATTCATCTCAATAACTGGCCTGGTGTTTTCAATTAGTAAGACAGTTTAAGATTCCTTTTACAGAGCCCATCAAGGACTATGTTGTGAGTAGCAGGCAAGCCATAGCTACAAAGTGAAACCCTGTCTCAACAAACAAATGAACAAACAAACAGAGCACAATTTCCTTCTATATAGGTCCTTACATAGAAACCAAACATAATGTAGCCTCATTTTAATATAAACCCAATAAAAATACGAAAGTTACAATTTTGGACAGGTGCTTTCAAACTAGTAGATCCATCTTTTCTAGAACTTGCTAAGATGGTATGTAGAAAGATGTTCTGATTCCACTAGTTTCTTTGTATAAAAATTGAGAATAGTGATATTATAGTCTGGTTATAAAATAGATTTATGTAAGTGAAAAGATACAGATCTCACTCAGGATTGAGCCATCCCTTAAAGTTGGACTACATGGACAATGCCTCATCTAACACTTACAAGTCCCAATTTATAACAGCTTATTTCATGATAATGAATATCCTTCAGGCCCTATGGATGTCATGCTGCATTTCTTGGCTTGTCTGCTGGGCAACTTTCATTTCCAAAATGTGAATCCCTGTAAAAGAACACTGAAGAACTAAGAGGGCCTGTTATGGGGAGAGTTACACCCCATATGATTAATATATTGAAGTCCTCCTCACCCTAGGTACCTCAAATTATGACTGTAGTCAGAAACATAGTCCAAATAATGGTGAGTTGATTAATTTAAAATTAAGTTATTAAATTAAGGGGGCAAAATATAACAAGACAGGTGTCTTTATAAAAAAATATCAAGACACAGATGTCTCTGTAGAGATGGAGAAGGTGGCCATCTATACACCAAAGACAGGCTCATTATAAGCAACTGTTGACAACTGATCTGAATTTAACTTACAGAATTATAGAAAATGTCTGTTGTTGAAGACAATCAGTGGTACTCTGGGATTGAAATCTTAGCAAAAGAAACTGGACTGATTTGAACATTGTAAGATATAGATCACAAGAAACACTTCTTTCTAGCCTGGTGGTATACTTTGGCCTAAGTAATATTCTCTTGACTATAAAAAAGTGAAGAATGAGGAAGTGGCAGATTTTATACAAAGGGAACTAAAATTGACATCACCATCAGGCCCTGAATTTATGTGTCCAGATGGTAGAACGTGAAATGATGTCACATGTTCCATAAAGTGTTTGTGACTTGTATTATATTAAACAAATCTTTAAAGACTTAACCCCTGCTCCAAATTACAAATGCCTTACTTGCCAGCTCTGTGTAGATTGCTGCACTCTCTAGGGTATGGGGTTTAACTTAGTGCCATGAAGTCTTAGGTTCAATGCAACTGACAAAAATCCAAACTAAAACAAACCAACCAACAAAACACAAAACAAAAATCTATTTTGTCTATTCCAGTATCAGCTTAGCTTAAGGAATCTAGCAAGCATAAAGCTTATTCCTAACTAAAACAGTCTGCTCTAGATCTTGCTGGACAGAAAGAGCTGGGAAGCAGCAGCAAAGGAGACACTAAAGATGGGAAGATTGATCTTCAATGCCAATGGGATAGAATTTAGAATCAATCACCAAAGAGATACCTCTGAGGGTCTGTAAGGACATTCCAGAGGTATTTAAATGAGGAGAGAAGACCCACCCTGAGTGTGGGAGGTACCATCTCATATACTGAGAACCAAGACTAAATAAAGGGGGCAGGTGACCACCTACATTCTACTTCCATGTGACCACATGCCAGGTCCTGAAATATGGCTAGCATGGTGGGCTGAAATCTCAAGCTGTGAGCCAGAGTGAATCCTTCCTTCTTTAAGTAGCTTTTGTCACATGTTTGATCACAACAAAGAAAAGTAACTAATATAAAAGGCTATGGTGGTTAGAGAGCAAAAGGTGGGTACAGTACAGTGCTTTAAGCTACACTGTTGGGAAGGTTGGTTTCTCAGATTCAAAGTTAACATAGCTACTAACTTCTGAATTTTATTATGCATAGAAGGGTAATAGTATTTTAATTAGTTACTCATTAAATGCTAATAATTTCTAGATTTAATGGATAAATAAAATTATATTTTACTTTACTTTCACTTTATCTGCTATAATCAGGGCAGATAGTGGATAAGCAAACATGATCACAAACATTGTATTTATTCACTGAAAGCTACAAAGCAATGTTCTATGATATCAAGCATAATTATTGACCATAAAATAAAACTGAAGAAAGAATAATAAAAAATAAATGGCTATGTGTCTCACTATGTATGTGTGTGCTTGCATGTGCACATTCAGTGTATGCAATAGATAACCATAGGTGTCATTTCTCAGGTGTGTGCTGTCCATCTAAATTTTTTTTTAAACAGGGATTCTCATATGAGCGGAGTTGTTAAGGGAACATTTATAGTAGTGTTTCAGTAAGACATAAATCCATATTACATTAAAAAGGACCATGTTTTTTTGTACCCTTTATAGTCACTTATATAAATGCTGATATGACCATAATGAAAGCCATCGGCTGTGTTCTTTTAAGCATTTAACTGCAGTGTATCATGATTTTTAAAATCTTCATGAAATGTCAAAAAGTTATAAAATCTGTAATTGTTGATAATGACCCTATATACTTCCCAAGAAGCAACCTAAAAATACTGAAACATGGTTTTATTTTCATTTTCACATTTTGTTTAAAATTCAAGAGTAATTCATAAAAGAAAACAGTTATGGAAAGCGGAACATACTGCACGTGAACTCTAGCACCCTCCTCTGTACTTATATTAGAGAGGTTATTGTGGAGCCATTTGAAGACTCTGGATTCCCACAAAAATAACAAGGATTAACATTCTGGCTGTGTCCAAATGAGCCTTGTGTATTACTTTGTTTGTTTATATTTATCTTCTATGTTAGAGATAGAATTCAGTACTGTGCAGACTAGGCAAGTTTCTCTCACTGAGCAACACACATCCTCTGTGTCTTTGGAGAGGGAATTCCTCAATATCTCAGACTGACCTTGAGTTTGAAATCCTACCTCAGCTCATCCTGCAGTTATAGATGTGTGAGTCATGCTCAGCAGAAATTTATTGAGCTATTTTTTATTTTATCAACATAGATTTTTATCTCATATAATATTTCTTGATTATAGTTTCTCCTCCCTCTACTTCCCCCTATCCCCTTCCATCCAGATCCACTCCCTTTGTCTCTCATTAGAAAACAACAGGATTCTAAGAGATAGCAACCAAACATGACAAAACAAAATATATTAAGATGAAGCAAAAACTATCATATTAAAGTTTGCCATAGCAACCCAACACCCATCAGGGGGAAAAGAGTCTCAAGAGCAGGCACGACGTGAGCTGAAAGCATAAATATCATCAGACGGAATCATGGAAACTAAAACTTTAAGGTGAATATCACAGTGCAAAATTTCAAGAAAAGTACTTCATTTAATTGTTTAAGATGATTCTGAATTTTCTAAGATGAAATTCTTTCAGATTTTATCTTCAATATTATTTCTTAGAAATATTACAAAGCATAAGAAATGATTGGCTCCGGTAATAAATGAGATCTAAAAACTGTGACACTGAGATTTTTTATCGTGTAAACATCCCGATGTCCCTACTATTTTATTTAAATATTAACATGAATATGTTTCATTCATTGAACTAATTCCAACTAATTCAGTATACTTTAAATACATTTACATTACTGGGCACTGTTCATTTGCTAAAACTTCTTTTTTTTAATTTTTCCTAAATTCAAACCATGGACACAATAAATATTGAAATGTTCCATCCAGAATTTCAAGATGTATCATACCAATTGTATAACATAAATATCTCCTCTTCCTCTTGGACTATTCTTATGAAATAAGCATTTTCTTTGAAAGTTAGAAGAAAACAAGATACACCTTCTGTGTCACTTTTTTCTCATTTCCTTGTTTGGTTTGGTGTTTTAAAGATAAAAATGAAGAATTTCTACTGAAATATTGACATTAAACTCAGCATTTGCTGACTGTCTACTATGTGTATGCACTGATTTTAAAGCTGAAAACAGTGAAAAGGACTTGTGGGCAACTTATCAAATAAAATCATTTTTGGAAAAAGCAAGAGGAAGAGACAATGAACTGCAAAAGCTCGAAAGTAGAGAGGCAGAAGAGATTGCACAGTGGTTACAATTGCAGGTTGCTCTGCCAGAGACTGGAGTTCTGTTTTCAGCCCTGACATTGGACATCTCACAAAGGACAATACTTCCAGCTTTGGGGATGTATTTTTCTTGTGGCTTCCAGGGACACCTACAGACATGTATGAATACACACAGAGAGACTCTCAAGCATGCACATAAATAAAAGATAAACATAAATCTTCATGTTTACAAAATGTTAGAAGCAGATGCAGATCAAGTCTCCCAGGGCACAATAAAGTGAATGGCAGTGGTGACTAGATGCACAATCAAGAAAACTTCAAAAAACAAGGATCCTGGAAGAATCTGTGAAATGGACGAGCTGACAAAAAAAAAACTGATCGTTAAGAAAAATACAGGCTAAATACCAAAGATGATATTATAAAGAGGGAGAAAATAATAAGCAGGATGATGCAGAAAACACACTCTATTGTTAAGAGTCCCAATGGCAAATTTGTATTGGGAAGCACTACTGCTTCATAGAGTCTGTTTGAAAATGATTGATATGTTTTATTTATGAAATAGTTGTTTTCTGATTGAGAGCAACATGTCATTATTGAACGCAGGATAGTGGGCACTCTGCTTCTTGGGTAGATTCCCCAGGTCTGGGAGCTTCCATGGTAACACAGGATCCCCAAGCTTGTACTCTGCCTCTCACTGTTAATAACAACATGGTTTTTCTGCTTCCATAGTTGACTGTTAGTCACCATGCATGGCTTCCATTACTGTTCCAATACATGATTTCAGAATTTCTTTGCAACAGTTTTCTTTCATACAAACAGTTCTAGTCACTCACTTCTCAGTATGATAACTAGCTTCATTTGGACTTAAGAAGACTAGGTCTCCGATATTGCCTGTCAGGGGATGCAATGACACTAGTCTGTTTGTCCATCGAAGACATCAATTTTTGTTTTTGTCATTGGGGAAAAGACAACTTCATCAAATAGTGTTTGAAAAACTGGATATCCACATCTATAAGAATGTCACTTGATATCTCTCTCTCATCCTGTACAAAGATCAACTCCAAATGGATCACAGGCATCACTGTAAGATCCGAAATTCTGAAAACATTTAGGATGAAGTAGATAAAACATTTCAAGATATACACAGAGGCAAGAACATTCTGAGAATAGAACATTAGTTGCTCAATAAGTGATGCCAACCATTAGTAATGTCTCCTCAAATTCAAAAGCTTCTGCAGAGCAGAGGAAACAGTAAGTGAAGAGACAGCCTATAGGACAGAGGAAAAGTATTCACCAACTATACATCTGATAGAGAATTAATACCTAGAACATACAAGGAACTAAAAAACTAAATATCATTAAATCAAACTATTCAATCAATAATGGTCCAATCAAATTAACAGACAGCTCTCAAAAGATGAACTACAAAAGGCCAATAAATTTTGAAAAAATGTTCATCCTTACTATTAAAACTACATTGTGGATCTGTCTCACCCTGGTCAGAATGGTGGCCATTAAGAAATCAAGTAACATCAGGGTGATGGTTGTGCACGCCTTTAATCCCAGGACTTGGGAGGCAGAGGCAGGTGGATCTCTGTGAGTTCAAGGCCAGCCTGGGCTACCAAGTGAGTTCCAGGAAAGGTGCCAAAGCTACACAGAGAAACCCTGTCTCGAAAA